>JAOANR010000002.1:13457489-13656475 GCA_030278955.1 Hygrophila difformis | reverse complement strand
AAACAAAATTTGTTGGAAATCAAGTCTAGTATGTGCCTGTAAAATTTCAGAATTTTTGAAGTCCATTTGATATGTCAAAAAGTCAAATCTTTGAAAGTGTCAAACCTGAATCCTGACAGCATACTATTTGAGTAGAAAACTTGATTTTTGACATGTTTCCCATCGTTTTTCCGAAAAACTTAAAACACGAAAGTTGTTCGTTGGGATGTTTTTGAGATGCTGTACAAATTTCAAATCAATCGCCTAAGAAATGGATTTTTAAACCAAAAAGGCGTAAACTATGACGCCAAATGATTTTTAAATCGAAGAGATTTTGAAATTTGAAACAAACGGTCGAGACGTTGGAATTACGATATATCTATACTTTTGAAAAATCCCGTTACACCAAATAAAAACACATTTTCTTTAAAAGAATTCTTTTGAAACATTGGGGACTTGTGACCAAGTTTGACATTATCAATATGATTCATGCGGGTTTGATTCCCTATGATGTATTTGAGTTCTTGCGGGTTAGATTCCCCAAGGGCGATTGTATGTTTTCCTGCGGGTTAGATTCCCCAGGATGTATTGAGTTCTTGCGGGTTAGATTCCCCAAGGGCGATTGTATGATTTCCTGCGGAAATATTGAGTATGAGGATTGCGGTCACAAGAGCCCTGGTGAATGGTGAACTATAAAAGAAACGAAAAATATTTTGAGAAATGATACTTTTGAAATTGGCTGAGGCCGCCGGATCACCGGCTAAATGATACTTTTGATATTGGCTGCGGCCGCCGGATCACCGGCTAAATGAAATATTGTTTGATGGTGGCGTAACGGGAAGAATTTTTAAAAGCTCAAAACATCTTTTTATTAAATTTAATTAAAGGCTTTGAAACCCCTAACCCATGCTATGTGTTAACTTACTCAGCGCGTTTTTGCTGACCCAAACCATATATCTCCTTTTTCTTACAGAGTACGAAGAATATGCATCGTCATATGCATACATGGGAACATTAGGGGAAATCTTTATTTTAAATCCCTGCATTTAATTACGACTTGCATGAACGGGCCTGTTTAACCCGTGTTTTGGCCATGTCGGCCTTATACTTTATTTCCGCTGCACAACTTATATTTCCGCTGCAACTTTGATGTATTATTTTTAAATTATTTATGAATGGGCTGTTTGAATATTTTTAATTCTGAAAAACCATAGCCTTGCATCTCTTTAGTGAGCTCGGAGAAACCGTGTCTTGCTAGGGAGGTGTGGCGGTGGCATCCCGGCCTGGGTTACCAAATCCGGGGTGTTACAAGTTGGTATCAGAGCCCAGAATATTTTAAAACTACTATTTTAAAGAGCCCGGAATATTTTTTTTTTAAACTATTATTTTTAAGTATTATTATTCTTAAAGTTATTATTTCTAAATTATTAATATATTTTAAAGAGCCCAATTATTATTTTGAAGTTAAAGTCCAAATTTTTAGCCCAAAAATTTTTAAGAATCCCAAGAAATTATTTTTAGCCCAATACTTGTATTTTTAAATAAAGCCCAAATAATTTATTTCTTTCGGCCCAATATAGTGGCCCAAACCTTTTATCCTTATTTTAATCTATCCATGGAATAAATTTATTTTTAAAACCCATGGATAAATAAATGCATGCATAAAATTTTTTTTATTGGGGGGATCACATATGCATATGCATACATAAATACACTAACCCTTTTTATGTGAATTACCGGTAATAAGAAACACTCCTACCTTAGAACTCGACATGATCTTGACTTAGGAGCGCTTGCTAAAGACTAACTTTGCCTTAGTCCTAGATCTTGATCACTTAGAAACTCATCTTCGCGTGCTTCTAGAATGACACCTAGAAGAATACTGAGGAAGGATCATATGCGATGATACCCGAACCTGGTTGTGAATAATACATAGGCAGTTATGGGGACATAACTGTAATCTTAAGGGGGGAGGATGTAATACCCCGTAAGAATGCATAAGCATTTATTTCGAAACTCGAATATTTTGTATCCCAAATAAATTCTTTTTGAACTACGTAATGACTTGATCCCTTCACAGGGTACGTAGGCAACTTGGAAATTTCAATTCTGGGTTCAGTCAAATAATATCAAACAACAAAACACAATGATACAATCGCAATCAATCAATCGGTCAATAAGTCGCGCAACTTCGAGGACGAAGTTGATTCTTAAGGGGGGTAGAGTGTAATACCCCAAATTTTTATCATCGTCCAAAGGAATAAAATTTATTCCGATCAATGTCGAAATATATCCGAGAAGAAGAAAATAATTTATCACAATAAATTATTGCTCGGAAATAAAACGCCGATAGATTTAAATTCAAAATGGAATAAAAGAGGGAAAGGAAGCCCGAAGACATTCCATGAATTCAGTCAAAATAATTGGAATTAAATTCATGAAGGAAAAGAATTTTAATTCCAAGAACCCGTGAAGTCTGAAGAAATTTAATGATACAAGTTATTGCACGGGAATCAAAAGACGACAAATTGGAAGCCGACGAACCCGAGAAATCGCCATCGAAAATTTAAATCCAAAAATAAAGAATTGGATTTAAATTATTAAAACCGAAATAATTCCGAGAGAGCGGAATTTATTATTTACCGGAAGATAACAACTCGAAACGAGTTTATCGAATTGTCCCAACAATCACGGATAATTCCCACATTATGATTTTTATTTTTGTAGAGAAGGAATCTTAATATTTAAAAAAAAAAAAAAAAAAATATTAAAAGTTACTGTAGCACTACTGTAGCACTACTGTAGCACTACTGTAGCGGCCGCCTAATTGTCGGCCTAGGCCTCCAAATCCGGGATTCCTTGTCCCTTTAATGGCCATAACACCCCCTAACACCCCATGATCAGCCCCCATCACTTCTTCTTCACCCCAAACTCTCCAAAAACTCTCCCAAAAGCCAAACACTCTTCCGACGAACTTCCGGCGACTTTCCGACGAGTTTCCGGCAACCAAATCCAACCAAGGAAGTGTGTAGATCAAGGATTGCAGGCTTTGGATTGTTGGTAAGATGTTAATCAAGTTTCCATATGATTTTAAGATCATAAACATCATCCTAACTTACGAATCTTCGTATCCAAACACAAATCGGAGCCAAGGGAAGAATAAATCGGGTGGAGGAGATTCGTTCGTCACATCCCGTGGATTCCGGACGACCCCGTGACTTCCTAGACATCATCCCCACTGTAAGTTAACCTTACTATGGTTTTGGGTGACTTAAAATGCAACCAAACATAGAGATTCAACTCAAGGAAATTAACAAAAATCTGTCAACAAGAGAAAACCCTCAACGCAGCGTTTTCGTATGAATTTTTCGAACCCTTAAAAGTCTTCAAACGGAAAAACCCAAAACATTAAAAACATTCCTAAGACATTAATCTAGCTACTGTAAAAATTTCATAATTTTTCATCGTGTTTTGATATCCGAAAACGACCATGAACAGACCTGCCATCGACTTAGATCTTGAAATAGTGATAGATTCTTTATTCAAACTTGTTGGTTATTTTGACCTTAGATCTAGACCGATCTAGGATTGGAGTTGAACATAAGAATTGTAGATCTATGAGTTTGGAATATTACTGTAAGTTTTTAGAATTTTTCATTGAGATTTGAACCTCCAAACTCGAGCCGATCCGATCTGCGTTAGAACCGATGTCAAGAACCTTGACAGATTTCTTAACCGAACTTGATGAGCATATTTCTATTACTTCGAGTGTTCAAACCTGAAAACTCAAAACTAAGATTTTGATCCAAAGATCATAAGCTATATTTTGTAAAAATTTCAGAAATTTTCATCAAGTTTTGATACCCCAAATCGTATCAGACATATTCTGCGTTTTAAGAGTTTTCGAAAGGATGACAGATTTCATAACCGATCTTGAGGAGCTTATTCCTATCATTTCTAGCTCGAACCAATCCATGTGATCTAAACAAAAGTTGTTGGAAATCAAGTCTAGTATGTGCCTGTAAAATTTCAGAATTTTTGAAGTCCATTTGATATGTCAAAAAGTCAAATCTTTGAAAGGTGTCAAACCTGAATCCTGACAGCATACTATTTGAGTAGAAAACTTGATTTTTGACATGCTTCCCATCGTTTTTCCGAAAAACTTAAAACACGAAAGTTGTTCGTTGGGATGTTTTTGAGATGCTGTACAAATTTCAAATCAATCGCCTAAGAAATGGATTTTTAAACCAAAAAGGCGTAAACTATGACGCCAAATGATTTTTAAATCGAAGAGATTTTGAAATTCGAAACAAACGGTCGAGACGTTGGAATTACGATATATCTATACTTTTGAAAAATCCCGTTACACCAAATAAAAACACATTTTCTTTAAAAGAATTCTTTTGAAACATTGGGGACTTGTGACCAAGTTTGACATTATCAATATGATTCATGCGGGTTTGATTCCCTATGATGTATTTGAGTTCTTGCGGGTTAGATTCCCCAAGGGCGATTGTATGTTTTCCTGCGGGTTAGATTCCCCAGGATGTATTGAGTTCTTGCGGGTTAGATTCCCCAAGGGCGATTGTATGATTTCCTGCGGAAATATTGAGTATGAGGATTGCGGTCACAAGAGCCCTGGTGAATGGTGAACTATAAAAGAAACGAAAAATATTTTGAGAAATGATACTTTTGAAATTGGCTGAGGCCGCCGGATCACCGGCTAAATGATACTTTTGATATTGGCTGCGGCCGCCGGATCACCGGCTAAATGAAATATTGTTTGATGGTGGCGTAACGGGAAGAATTTTTAAAAGCTCAAAACATCTTTTTATTAAATTTAATTAAAGGCTTTGAAACCCCTAACCCATGCTATGTGTTAACTTACTCAGCGCGTTTTTGCTGACCCAAACCATATATCTCCTTTTTCTTACAGAGTACGAAGAATATGCATCGTCATATGCATACATGGGAACATTAGGGGAAATCTTTATTTTAAATCCCTGCATTTAATTACGACTTGCATGAACGGGCCTGTTTAACCCGTGTTTTGGCCATGTCGGCCTTATACTTTATTTCCGCTGCACAACTTATATTTCCGCTGCAACTTTGATGTATTATTTTTAAATTATTTATGAATGGGCTGTTTGAATATTTTTAATTCTGAAAAACCATAGCCTTGCATCTCTTTAGTGAGCTCGGAGAAACCGTGTCTTGCTAGGGAGGTGTGGCGGTGGCATCCCGGCCTGGGTTACCAAATCCGGGGTGTTACATTTGTACTGCTGGAGCTCAAGTCTAGGGACTTCCCATCTATTCAGGCACATGGGGAAATAAAAAATAGAGTTGGTTTTTTTTCTTTCCTTGCTGCTTGACGGCAAAGACATTCATTTGGAGGGGGGGGGGATGACGCCAAATTTCTCTTCCCTCTTGGACCGATGACGCGAAGCAATGGACGACGCGGAGCATTATGACGCCAAACAAAACCAATGACGCCGAGCTCTCTCATGGATGACGCCAAGCGGACGACGACGAGAGACTTTGGGGGGATGACACCAAGCGGATGAAATGGGCGACGTGAGGTTTGACGCCAGACGGAACTTCTGTGGGATGACGCCAAGCAGGTTGAGGATGGCAGCCGGATGCTTCTAGATGGTCGGAGTTTCAGGCTGTGACCGGAGGACGAAGGGGGTGGCGATCGTTGGTGGCTGGAGACTGACCGGAGCTCGATGTTGGAGCTTTGGAGATGATGTTGAACTGGGGGTTGGAGAGGGATGGTTGATAATGGCCAAAATTGTCCATTATTTCCAATCCATTTCCGTGTCTGAGACGGACATTTTGATCGTATTCCCATCTTATTCCAATGAGAAAGCAGTTGAATTCGACAGATTAATGCAAGTTTGCAAGAAAAATAAGTTGGTAATGAAAGACACAAAAATATGCAATTTTAATTGTATTTGTGTTAGAAAAATCCAAAAACCTGAAAAAAAGAAAAAGAAAAGAAAAAGGAATGAAAAGATGGGCAAAAGAATAAAATAGCCCACAAAAATCAAAAAGATGGGAAAAAGAATGAAAATCTCACAATCTGAAATTTTGGGTTAAGTGTTGAAGAGAAATTCGGTCTATACACAATTCGGTCTGTGGCAATTCGGTCTAAACCGAATTGACCCCTAGACTGAATTGCACTATGAAAAGAAGAAGACCCTGAGCAGAACAGAAAAGAAGGGGTTCGATCTATGCAATTCGGTCTAGCCCGAATTGATTGCATAGATTGAATTGCCTCAAAGCAAGGAAGCCAAGCAGGAGCCATCATCAGTTCGACAAGGCCAATTCGGTCTACCCATAGACCGGATTGATAAAAGAGGATCACATTCCATGCTCAAGATCATGAAGAAAGACCTCATTTCACCAATTCGGTCTAAACTGAACTGCTTGAGGAGACCGAATCACATTCAAAATTGCAGCTTTGAGCACGTGAGAAATGCATTGCACTGTGGATGGGCCCTGATGGGCCTAGGGTTCCGAGAAGAAGTATAAAAGCTGACCTTCCTCAACACAAGAAACATACTGACTACACTTGGACACTTTGCTGGGAAACAAAAAGAAGGAGCAAAAGGTTCTCTCCACCCCTTAAGGGTTAGGTAGGTAGTTTAGTTTAGTTAGTTTATTTTTTCAAGCTTGTAGTGTAGTTTAATGCTTTTGATCTTAGTTTATTTTTATAGAAGCTTGTTACTACCTTTAGTGTAGCCATTACCATAAATTTTAAATGTTTTGTAGTTAGAATGAACCCTACCTTCAAGTTAATGATGGTTTTAGTGTTGTTTATTTGCTTTCAAGTGTCAATACAAGAGGAAATCCAGAAATAGGTTTTTATTTCAAGTGTTTGGCATTCATTTAATGCTTTCCTTAGCAATAAATATTAGAATTTTTGTTTGTTTCAACTAGGTTGCATTTATTATGTCCTAGTTAACTTACATTCTCAATAAATGCATGTTTAGTGGGTTTTTGGCTTGTTCTTATACCTTAGTGCTTCAAATGAGTGCTCTTAGGTTTTAGATGATTCTAGGGTTGTTAGAATTTATTTTCAATATTTCTTGCTGCTGTTTTTCTTCTCTTTATTTAGTTTGTTGTTGCCTTAGATAATGTAAGTGTTCTTGCCCTTATGCATGCAGTTCTTATTTTCTTAGTATGTTAGGTGTTTTAACCTTTGATGTCTTGTTTGTAGAAATAGGGTTTAATTCATGCCAAATGCCTGCTAGACACGTAACCTACTATGCCTATTTTCCTTAAATTGCTCACTAGTGTGGCTGTGAGGTGACATTGAGGTGAAATGAAAGATTTGGTAATTCTCATCCATCATAGACCACACAGTGTAAACCGAACTTGCACTTGTGAGCACAAAAATATCTCTTATGTGAGAAAAGACATGCAATTCGATTTGAGGCAATTCGGTCTAAACTGAATTGCCCATGAATGGAATTGCATGCCAAAAATACTTGTTGAATGCCTTAATTAAAAATATATATGCAATTCGGTCTATGGTGATTCGGTCTAAACCGAATTGCATATGAGACCGAATTACATAGCAAAAATCACTCTCATATGGTGTACAAGCAATTCGGTTTGTGCGAATTCGGTTTAGACCGAATTCCTCCCATAGATCGAATTGACCTTGTACACCATATTGTATGCATTCCATCCCTTTATGTCTTAGTTTATTTTATGTCTCTTACCAATTCGAATTGCCAATTCGGTCTAGACCGAATTCAATTGGCAATTCGAATTACCCTCATTTTGGGGTGAATGCCTTAGCCAAATTTGAGTGAAGGAATGACTTCATCAATTCGAATTGCCAATTCGGTTTAGACCGAATTGCTTTGACAATTCAAATTAGAGGATGCTTCATGACTTTACAAGGATTAACTGGGTACGGTATTAGTTCATACCTCATGCATCCTCAATTCGGTCTAATTTGCATTTTGCCCAATAGACCGAATTGCTTCTTCCTTCTATTTTAAAACCTCAAAAATATTTTATCTTCCTGAGTTGTGTAAGTTGCATGGGTGTTGGGCTTAGGCCCATTACATCTAATTTTATCCATTACGCATCTCGACCCATTAGTGTCTAAACTATTATGTGATTAACACTCACACAGTAGCAAAAAGATTCTCTTATTTTATTTTATTTTCGGTCTTTTCCGTGTTGTGTGAAACAGCTAGTAAGGAATATGTCAGACTAATGTTGGCGGGTATTCCCACACGGATAAACTAGCTCGTAGTCTGAATTTTAATTATTAGTTGTCATTTTGCATGATCCGGATAGTGGTCGGTGGAAGCCTTGACGGTTCGTCCATCCGGGATTATAATAGCTGCTCAGCTGACTCCTATCCGGATACAGTTTTCTTTTCTTTATCTTAATTTCAAACCTGAATTTTGAGCTGTAATATTATCCAATAGTGCCGATCAACACTTTTTGAATAGTACTACAGTGAGAAAATATGTAGTTTTTTCTCTCATTTCACAGCTAGTAGGAGTCTTGACGATAGCGATCACTGTCGTATAAGGTCTTCTGCTATCTGAAATCATCTCACCTTAATGATTAGCGAACTGGACCACAGATAACTGCAATCCAATTAACCCTAATTATTTTGTCATCTGTTTAGCCGAAACTCTCCTTATCTCCGGCTAACCCATCTTTGTGTATCAAATTCTGTCTAGCCCCACCATATATTTAGGGGTATTTTATTTTACTTCTCCTATACATGTATGCATGATATTATTATGTAGATATTGTGGTCTATAATATTTTGGAGATCCTTCTCCTTGGGCACAGAAGTCTCGATCTTAATCAGATGCTGCATAATAAATTTCCACAAAAATCACTTTATAAAATCCGGATCTGAGTAAGGGATAAATTCGACAGTTATGACTAACTCATATTCTACTGGGGGTTGATTTTGAGAACTTAGAAGCAGAGTCAGCGATTAGGTCTCATCTAGACTGAAAGGATCTGTGTTTTAATTGAGAGTTTAGTACCTGTTTAGGGAATGATTTTCAAATATCTATTTGTTTCTCAAAATTACTGTGTGTTGGAAATCTTCTATTAAGTATTGCATCAAATCAGTGTCCACTTGGATTCGGATGAGATGTAATAAATAATATTAGAGGAACAACATATAGGCCTTGGTTAATTTCTAAGGTAGGGTTGAGTATTCTTTCAACTACTATCTTCTCCCACCAAAGCCTAAAGTTGAGTCTTGAGTGAGTACATTCGGAATAGATCTTCATAGGTCTGTTCCACTCATGTTTGTATCTCATAACTACCCGGATGTTATAAGCCCTGTGGCTTACTGATATTTGGGAAGTTCTAAATCTGCATCTGGTCACCAAGACCAGGGGCTCTTTTATACTAACGGAATGAGATGATTTTTAAGACTTCCGAGTGATAGGTTTTTAAGTGCTTTCTTTACTGCTTTCTTTACCGCTTTCTTTAAAATGCTTCCATAGAGGTCACTCGGAAGAATTAGAGGTTGGCCGCCGGTTGTAAGGTTTAAGAGTTATGGATTAGTTCGGGATTAGATTTAGACTTTGGGTGTGACAAGGGGGGTGATATGATTACTTGGCATGTCAACTAATGATATGTTAGGTGTTGCTTATCCACTATGGAGGAATAACATACCTCGGCAGGGGCAGTTATTAATCTGTGGTATCTTAGAGGTTGAGGTCTTAAGAGCATGTAAATTCTGACTGTAAGTACCTGTCTGTTAAAGGGAACATAGTCTAGAAAGCATGAGAGTTAGCTAACCGATGGATTATCCCAAACAAAGATCTGTGTATTAAAATGGAAGTTTAATTGTGTTGCATCTGAATCTTGTCCAATCTTTATTAATTTCTCCCTGTCCCTTCTGTCATATTTTAAATATGCTTTCGTAGAATATTTTCATCTGCTTCGTTAGCATTCTTCTTATTGCTTTCTTAGAATAGATTTAACTGCTTTTTAGACTAATTTTACCATGCCTTGTAGAATGATCTTTAACTGCTTTCATAATCTAGTTTAAATTATTGTCAAGTAGTTGTTAGAAACCATTGCAAAACTTGAATCGAGTAACCGAGTGGAAAATCTGAGTAAACGACGTGGGCCCTGCTTCTATCGCACATCCTCCAGTGAACGATCCGGTCTTACTATAAATTACTGCAATTTTTGACACCGTGCGCTTTCGGGGGCACAGTTTCTTAACACGAGTAATAAAAACGTGACAACCTATAAATATATCCCTAATCCCAAATCCATCTTCATAAATTGGTTTCATTAAATAAAATTGAAAACCGGGATTATTATTTTTAGAAAATACTCATATAGTGGGAACTTGTCAAAAGTTTCATGGCAAGGATCTCCATGGTACGAAATTGTAAAAAGTTTCATGCCGGGGAGTTCCACAGCGCCGTTTGAAATCAAAGTTTCCCACATGAGTAATAAAAAGTGAAATAAGTATATCCTTAAACCCCTTTCCCACGAATCGTAACTCTTTTCATTTAATAAATTCAAACTTGGGATTTTAGAAAATACTCGTGTAGGAAATTGTCAAAAGTTTCAATGGTGATGCCGGAGATGGCGGCAGTGGTGTGGCAGATCTGGGGCTCTGTTGACGATGGAGATGGAAGCTGTCGACGATGGTGGCGTTGCCGGAATGGCTTTGTGGCAGAAGTGGAGGACTTCGCCAGAAATGGAGGTGGGTTTGGCCGGATCTGAAATTGGGGCCGAAATGGTGAATGAGGGAGGCGGAGCTGCTGTCCGATGGAGGAGGCCGGCCCGGTGTTGCTGCTTGTGTCCTTGCCGGAACAATTGATCGGAATTAGTGGTGGGCGGCAGTCCGGCGATTGGGAAAATAATTTGGGGGTTTTCCCTTGACCATTGAGGAAGCTTGGTCGGAGGGGATGAGGAAGACGGGATAGACATGAGGATTGAGATGAGGTGACTGTCCGGCGGGCTGCCGGAACGGAATCATCGTAAAAGATAGAGATGTCGGCGAAGATGATGGGTTCTCGGATTTCCTGTTGTCCGTTTTCGATTTCCAAATGTTGTGTTCGTTTTGTTCAATTTGATAATTGGGGAAGAAAGCACATGTGGGACCCACCTGCAATACCAATTCCTTTTGATTTCATTCACTTTTCCTCTTTTTTTAATTATTTTTTTAATTTTTTATTATTATATATAAATAAGTAAACAAATAAACATATAAATATAAAATCTATACATAGATATTTTTTTTTTCAAAAGATTTGTTCCTCCGTCTAATGGACCCATGTTCCATACCACCGAACTATAATCATTAAGCGTGAGATTTTTAAAATTTTTATCATGTTTTTGGATTTTTTAATACAAATTTAATAAAATAACAATATTTTTGTGTTTTTCAATACCAGCTTATTATTTATACAAACTTGCATATATCTGTTAAATTCAATTGCTTTCTTATTTAAATAAGACCGGAATGCGATCAAATGCCCATGTTTAGACACGGAAATAGATTGAAAATAATGGTCTATTTTGGCCATTATCACTTGCCCATCGATATCCATCAACTTGTATGCACCATTAAGTAGTCTTTGCGTCACAATGACTGGTCATTCCCAATTTGGGGACCACTTTCCAGTTTCGTTATCTCGCACTCCTGAAGGTAATATCACATTCCACACTAAGTCCCCTTCACCAAAGGTCTTGCCCTGAACCCTCTTGTTATAATGCTTTGCGATTTTAGCTTTATGACGATGAATATTTTCTAAGGCCACAAGCCTGTCACCATCTGCCGTTTCAAACTCTTGTAACATGGCCTCTTCATACTTAGCTAAGTCTAAGTGATGCAGCTGGGCCACTCTTAGTGAAGGGACCGTGATCTCAAAAGGTAAAACGGCGTCATGACCATATGTTAGGTAGTATGGCGTGAAGCCGGTGGCTGTAAATTTAGAATTTCATGCCACTTTCTTTGTTTTTCGCCCACTGCCTTCTTTATTATGCTTATCGAGATTTTATTGGTGGCCTCTGCTTGACCATTTGCATCGGGATAGTTTGGATTGGAGTGATAGATGCGAATTCTGAATTGATTGGCGAAAGCTAGAAATCTTTCACCCATGAACACTATCCATTGATCAGTAGTGATTATTTGAGGGATTCCAAATTGATGTATGATGTAACACCCGAGAAAAACAAATTCAAATTGTTTTGAACTACGTCATGACTTGATCCCTTCACGGGGTACGTAGGCAGCTTGGAACTAATTTCTAAGTTCAGTCATAAAATAAATCATAAAATAAATCATAAAATAAATCACAAAATAAATCACAAAATAAATCACAAAATAAATCACAAGATCAATCTCAAGGACAATAGGAGGAGTTGGAACTAATTTAGACTAGACTAATTAGGGCACGGAAATGTTACGAGCGATAAGACGAACTCGTAACAAGTTTAAGGAAAAGATTCCGAACCGGAGACGACCCGAGGAGTCGAGCTAACACGTAGAGGGTAGAAAACCGATAGAGGAAAGGAAGAAAAGACCCGACGGAACACACGGACCGCCGAACCGGCCGGTCCGGCCGGCCCGCGCTCGCCGCGCGGAAGGCGGAGTCGCGACTCCAGGCTGGTCGCGCGTGCTCCGCGCGGCAAAAGCTATAGGTGTGCGTCACCAGCGCGCCAGAGGTGCAGAAAGTGTAAACTTTCCTTCCATGGCGATTTTCTTGCCAAAAACAACACCTCCTTCGATGGTAACCGAATCCCAGCCTCAGGGAAGGCTTAAGAACACCCTAGGGGCGTCCCAAACCCTAAGCTTTCAGAAACCACACCCTAAACACTCTCAATTTTCTCTCCAAGTTCAAAATCCCTCCGAATCCACTTTCTGGCGAGCATTCCGGCGACGACGAGGTGAAAGGAACCAAGCCCTGCCTTCTAGACTCTTGGTAAGCTATGGTATAATGTTTTAGTTCGTCCATACAACTAAGAAACTCGAAATCTAACCCTTTTCCTTTACTACGATTTCACGTCGGAAAACGAACAAAAAGCGATCGGAGAAGTTGGCCGTTCGTCGCGACCCTAGGACGTCCGGAAACCCATTCCAGCAACTCTAATCTCTAAGTAAGTAAGTTAAGACCTTACTCATAAATTTTTGTGGTTTATTGTTGTTTAAAACTCGAGATCTAGACCCGTAACAAAAATCAATTTTGAAAAACCTTATTTTCATCCAATTTCAAAAACTCGCCTAAAACTCGACCTTCGGGAATTCAAACCGAAAACTTTTCAACATAGATTTTGTTCCTAAGATTTAAATCTATCTTGTGTCCAAATTTCAGCCATTGACATTAAGATTTGCTATCCCAAATTTTGCCATAAACTTTCCGTGGCAAACCGAACGTTTCAAACTGTTGACAGATTTTCTTATTCGACTTGATGCATGATTTTCACCCATTTGTAGAATGATTCAACTTTGCATTTCTAAACAAAAGTTGTAGATAAATGTGTCTAGATTATTCATATAAAATTTCATGGATTTTAGAGTTCATTTGATATGTCAAACGGCCGAATTACAGAACCTGTTTTAAGCGATCTTTTGAGTCCGCGCGTGTACAGCGTGTTGCGGTCGATTTTTGAACATCTAAAATTCATTATTACCAAAATCTTAAAACATGAAAGTTGTTCATTAATGTGTTGTGTATCTCCTGTAAAAATTTCGGATCAATTGGCGTTGAAATGAATTTTTAATCGGCATCGCACGAACCTATGACGAAATCAGTTTTTGAGACAGAAATTATCTTTTGTAAAGAACTCAAATTTTGACTCACTTCGAAACCTTATTTCCAAAAACTTAAAACATGAAAGTTGTTTGTGAGTGTGTTTTCGAACTACTGTGTAAATTTCATAATTTTTAGTGTAAAGATGAATTTTTAATTAAGAAATGCGTAAACTGCCTCGAATCGGATTTTTCGAACTTGAGAAAACTCGAACTATGAAACGCGATATCGAATATTTTGATCACTTGAAATACGAACTTTCGAAAAATCCTATTCACTAGGCTGAGCCGATCTTCATGCTAATCATTATCTTTGAGACTGCCTCGTTAGTGGTCTTCTTACTATCTGAGATTGCCTCGTTAGTGATCTCGCGCGCTATGTTTTGGATCGCCTCGTTAGTGGTCCTACTATCTTTTGAGACTGCCTCGTTAGTGGTCTCCCATTGTTGTGGACTGCCTCGTTAGTGGTCCTATGTTGAGATTGCCTCGTTAGTGATCTCCCGGTATGGTGTCCTCTTCTTAGTTTGCGGGATAAAATATAAAAGACTTGTGTGAGTGTTTAATTATGCTTAAATCTTATTTACCATGCTTTTAAATTATGCATTTAAATTACGTTCTTAAATTATGCTTTTAAATTCCGATTTTAAATTAAGTCCTTTAATTATGTATCCACGCCCTGAATAAATTAATCATGTTTTTCCGCTGCGAATAAAATGTGGATTTTTAAATTAATGCATGAAAAGTGAAATCTTTGGATTTAAACACATGTAACCCCTTAAATTGTTAGTTAGGGATTAACTTACTCGGTATATTTTTATACTGATAAACCGTTGTCATTTTTCTTTTACAGAGTATGTCGAGTGACACATGCATATGCACTTGGGGGAAACCATTTATGGACATTTTAAATTCTGCATCGTACTGTTTTTACCGGGTCTGTTAAACCCGAGGATTTGGCCATGTCGGCCGTGATTACTTTCCACTGCATTTACTCTATTTTCGCGCATGATGATTATGACTATCGTATTTTGAATTAAGAATTATAAATTTCCGGACTAAATCTTGAAATGTTTTAAATCTTTTACGTACCCATAAGCCTTGCATTTCCTTAGTGAGCTCGGGAAGCCGTGTCTTGCTAGGGAGATGTGGCGGTGACATCCCGGCCTGGGTTATCAAATCCGGGGTGTTACAAGTTGGTATCAGAGCCCGGAAATTTTTTTTTAAAAGCTACTACTATTATTTCAAACCACTATTTTAAACCCAAGTATTATTTTTAAATTTATTATTTTTGGCTACTAGTATTATTTTAGCCCAAAAGCTTATTTTTACATAGCCCAAAATCTTAGCCAAAAGAATTATTAAATTCCACTATAGAGGCCCAACATTTATTCTTACCCATGTAGTAGATTTATTTTAAAATACATGGATAGATTACATTTTTAAATGGGGAAAGGGGGACTTGCACTTGCATGTTGCATATAGATTTAAATTCGTGCATAACTAATCTTGCCTAAAACATATTCTAACCTTAACCTACCTTGTTAATAATAGATGGCCGCCCCAAACGTGAACACGATCAACCTACTAATGAGGTTGATTGAAGCATACATCGAATCCCCTCAAAACGTGAACAACTTCAGACTAAGGGTAGAACAAATGGAAGCTAACCTGGGCCACCTAACTAATCTGGGCCAAGCAGGGCATCAAGATATAACCCAACTCCAAATTCAAATCAACAAACTCCAGACCCGCGAGACTGAGCTTCGGACCCAGATTGACGACGTAGAGACCCAAGCAGGGGTCTTGGGACATCAACTGCATCTTCTGAAGGATGATCTGCTTCCACCTGCCCCTCTCGACCCGGGAACTCCTCTTGTAGCTAGCCCCGTTGTTGATCCTGTCGCTGTCCCTACAGCCGTCCAAACTCCAGTTGTTGTCGTTGATCCTGCCCCGGCTGCTGGGCCCAATTGGCCAGCAAGCCCAGTGTTCCATGGGCCCCTTGGCACGGGCACCGTCGAGGATTCGAGTGATGAGGATGACCCCATGGAGGACCCGACCACCTATCCTCCCCAGGCTTAGAGATCTTTGCTGCGTTATTCATGTTGTTCTCCTTTTCTATTTTCCCGAACTATTCTTAGCATTTTGATTCCTATCGCTTGTACCGAATAAAGTTCCCTATTAAGCAATAAAGTTCACAAGCATCTATTCTATGCGCAGTCTTTACGTTTTGTTTCATTGAAACTCAACAAACCAAAGGAACAAGACAACAATAAACGAGCATCATATGCACAACAAATCGGCAAAGTACCTAGAACCCTGAATCCTAAAACTCAGGGTCTCAACGTTTCAACCTTTACACCCTTAACATAAATGACTGAACGAATCAATACAAATCTTAACCAACTATTAGTAGGCATCGCTCAATTTAGCAAAACATTTTCTCCCAACACTCCATCAAATCCCCAGAACTCTAAACCTACTTGTGCTTGTATGGTGATAACAGGATGGCACCCAGAGGACGAGCAAGGACCTTCCCTACCACCCCCAACACCCACGACACGCCAGGACAACCCAATGAGCAGGCACCTAACGTTGAGGCGCCGAACCCAGCAGGCCCGATGCCCAACCCTGCGGAAGGGCGAATGAGGAACATGGAGGAACTACTGATCGCACTGGGCAATGCTTACGTTAACCAGGGCGGAGCTGCCGCGGCACCCCCGCCGGAAGCAAGGATCAATTACTTGGCTTCGGTAAACCCCTACCGACCTCCCTACTATGTAGGAGAGGAAGATCCATCTAAGCTCGAGGAATGGTTGAGAACCTTCGACAAGTTACTGAATGCGGTGAGATGCCCGGAAGGGGAGAAGGTTCACGTGGCTTCGTACTACCTGGGTGGCGAGGCCGACGAATGGTGGCAAGCTACTCAGGGGAAACTTGGCAAAGACGACGAACCGTACTCGTGGAACGAGTTCATGGAGTTACTCCGGGAGCGCTTCTACCCAATGAGTACTAAGGCAGCAATGTACGAAGAGTTCTCATCCCTGAAACAAGGGGAAAAATCTGTTCAAGAATACTATGCTCGGTTTAAGGAGCTGGTGAGATTTGTGTCTCGGATGGCACCCACAGACGGGGAGAAGGCGCAGAAATTCGAAATGGGGTTGAATTTGTCAATTCGGGAGGTGATCACCGGGTTTAACTACCCAGACTTACAAGCTGTCTACGACCGTGCGGTGGCAGTCGCACGAGTACAACGGCTAAAGAGAAAGACTGCAGGGGAATCTAGCCGGGGGGTACAAGGACCAGACAAAACAAACCGGGACAATAAGACGGGCAACACTACTGGTGGGGACAACTTTCGGCGAGGGCCGAACGGGAATGTTCAGAACAACAATGGTCGGAATTTCAACCAAGGAGGACGAGTGCCACCCTGTCTGAGATGCGGCAGGCCGCACCTGGTGAGGAGATGTCCTCAGGTGGGCGAATGTTTCCGGTGCGGCCGCATGGGCCATAGGAGGGAAGAATGTCGAACCCGACTCGAGAACATCATAAAGAGAGAAGATTTGGTCATTGGACCCAATGAGCCGTTCAATCAAGGAGGCAGGAACGGCAACAATCAAGGATATCGGCCCCCTCCAAACCCGAACCAGCGCCCTCCAAACCAGCAACAAAACGCAAATCCGAATCAGAACGCCAGCCAATCAAGGGAGGCCGATGGGAAGGTTGAACGTGATCAACCAGGCTGACATACCTGCGCAGGGTGATGTGGTGGCAGGTACCTTCCATGTCCTAAGTACTCCGCTTAGAGTTTTATTTGATTCCGGAGCCAGTTGTTCCATATTATCTTCGTGAGTTGTAGCTGAACTAGATCTACCTAAGTGCGAAATGATTAGCTTAGGAATCCAACTGCCTTCGGGAGAAGTAATAGCCTGCTCTAAGCGTTATAATGGAATACCTGTGGTAATCAAAAACGTAGAATTTTTCGCAAACTTGGTAGAGTTCGACGTCAGAGACTTCGACGTCATACTAGGGATGGATTGGCTAACCCGTTATAAGGCCGTGATCGAATGCCAAAAGCAAAAGATCATGCTATCAAAGAGTAGGGGGAGGAAAGTTATCTTCTACTCCCAACCCCCAAAGAAGTCTAACAAAATAGTCAACGCCCTCAAGTTATGTAGCTTAGTGCGGAAGGGTTACGCGCTATACGCATGCTACATTCACAACCTGGAAGCTGAGGGAGTCAAGATAGACGACATTCCAGTGGTGAGGGAATACCCAGATGTGTTCCCTGAAGACGTTCCCGATATGCCACCCAAGAGAGACCTTGAATTCACAATAGACCTCATTCCGGGGACGGAGCCTGTTTCGAAAGCTCCTTACCGCATGGCGCCACTGGAAATGAAGGAACTAAAGGAGCAACTGGAGGAGTTGCTAGAGAAGGGATACATCAGACCGAGCACGTATCCATGGAGAGCACCGGTCTTGTTCGTCAAGAAAAAGGACGGAGGGTTACGACTGTGCATCGACTATAGAGGACTCAATCAAGTCACCGTCAAGAACAAGTACCCGTTGCCCCGGATCGAAGATTTGTTCGACCAACTAAAGGGAGCTACGGTATTCTCAAAGATCGACTTACGCTCGGGATATCATCAATTGAGGATCGCTGAAAAGGACATCCCAAAGACGGCGTTCAGGACTCGCAATGGACACTACGAGTTCACGGTGCTATCCTTTGGGCTAACGAACGCCCCAGCAATGTTCATGAATCTCATGAATAACGTATTTCGAGAATTGTTAGATCAATGCGTGGTGGTGTTCATAGATGACATCTTGACCTACTCAAAAAGTGAAGAGGAACATTCCAAGCACTTACACAAAGTGCTAGGGATCTTACGAGTGAACCAACTGTATGGTAAACTGTCTAAGTGCGACTTCTGGCTAAGGGAAGTGGCGTTTCTCGGGCATATAGTATCCGCCAACGGAGTGGCAGTAGACCCAGCAAAGATCTCGGCAGTGACCGAGTGGGTGCCGCCGAAGAATCCAACGGAGATAAGAAGCTTTCTTGGACTGGCGCGTTACTATAGGCGATTTGTAAAGGATTTCTCGAAAATCGCCCGCCCGTTGACTCAACTGTTGAAGAAAGGGACGAAGTACGACTGGACCAGCGAGTGTGAGGCCGCATTCCAGGAACTGAAAAAAAGGCTTACCACAGCGCCAGTATTGACATTACCTTCAGAGGATGGAGACTTCGAGGTGTACAGTGACGCCTCGAAGGAGGACTAGGATGCGTGCTAATGCAAGATCAAAAGGTTATAGCGTACGCATCGCGCCAACTAAAACTACACGAGGAAAACTACCCGACGCATGACCTGGAGTTGGCCGCGGTCGTGTTCGCCTTAAAGATTTGGAGAACTATCTCTATGGGCGGAGGTGTCGAATGTTCACCGACCATAAGAGCCTCAAGTATATATTCACGCAAAAAGAGCTGAATTTGAGGCAGAGGAGATGGTTAGAACTGATTAAGGATTATGACTTGGAGATCGTATATCACGAAGGGAAGGCCAACGTCGTGGCCGACGCCTTGAGTCGAAAGACTCAACATGTCGCGAACCCACTTGTGATACCGGCCGAATTGTACAAGGACTTGGCGAAATTGAGGCTAGAGTTGCGATGGTAGTGGGACCGACCATATTCGACGAGATACCGCTCGCCCAACCGGGTGACGAGAAGTTGGAAGAAATAAGAAGGGGCATTGCCGAAGGAAAGGCAATGGATTTCAAAATTCATGAGCACGGAAGCATCCGCTTCAAGGGAAGGTGGTGTATACCACGGGAATCCGCGGATTTGAAGAAAAAGGTGATGGAGGAGGGCCATAACACCCCCTACTCGGTTCACCCCGGAGGGGACAAGCTGTACAATGACTTGAAGAAGAACTACTGGTGGCCGAACATGAAGAGAGAGGTAGCCGAGTTTGTGGCAAGATGCCTCACTTGCCAGAAGATCAAGGCAGTACGACACAAACCCCTAGGACTAATGCAACCATTGGAGATCCCAAGCTGGAAATGGGATAGCATCTCAATGGATTTTGTTTCGGGGTTACCACGCTCACTGAAGGGAATGAATAAATACTGGGTGATCGTGGATAGATTGACAAAAGCCGCCATATTTGTCCCAATGAAGGATACTTGGTCAATGGACCAATTGGCAAGAGCGTATGTCGACAATGTGGTACGCCGGCATGGAGTACCACACGACATCATCTCAGATAGAGACAGTAGATTTGTCTCTCAGTTCTGGACCAAACTACAGGAAGCTCTCGGTACGCAAATAAAGATGAGTACCGCGTTCCATCCCATGACGGATGGGCAGACAGAGCGAACAATCCAAACGCTGGAGGACATGTTGCAGGCCTGTGTGCTAGAATTTAAGGGGAATTGGGAGAATCATCTACCTTTGATAGAGTTTTCCTACAACAACAGTTACCATGCTAGCATCGGCATGGCACCCTTCGAGGCACTGTATGGACGTAGGTGCCGAAGTCCATTAAGCTGGGAAGAGAACGACAAGGCGGTAATAGTGGGACCACAACTTGTTGAGGACATGGCTCAACAAGTCAAGGTCATCCAAGGAAAGATGAAAGCCGCTCAGGACCGGCAAAAGAGTTACGTGGACGTGAGACGGAAAGACTTGGAATTTCAAGTCGGCGATAAAGTCATGCTGAAGGTATCACCAATGAAGGGTGTGATGCGCTTTGGCAAGCGAGGAAAACTGAGCCCACGGTACATAGGACCATATGAAATCCTGGAAAGAGTGGGAAATCTCGCGTATCGGCTAGCGTTGCCACCACAATTTGCTCGTGTTCACGACGTGTTCCACGTCTCTCAATTGAAGAAGTATGTGCACGATCCGACCCATGTACTCCAACCGGAAGAAGTTGAATTTGAGGATGACTTGAGTTACGAGGAAGTTCCGGTGCGAATACTTGACACGAAGGAGAGAGTAACGAGGAATAAGACCGTGAGAATGGTCAAGGTCCTTTGGTCCAACCATGAGACGGAGACGGCAACGTGGGAGTTGGAGGCCGACATGAAACAACGTTATCCTACCCTCTACCAAGATGAGCCGGCCACAATTATGGGGACATAATTGTATTCTTAAAGGGGGGAGGATGTAACACCTGAGAAAAATAAATTCAAATTGTTTTGAACTACGTCATGACATGATCCCTTCACAGGGTACGTAGGCAGCTTGGAACTAATTTCTAAGTTCAGTCATAAAATAAATCATAAAATAAATCACAAAATAAATCACAAAATAAATCATAAAATAAATCACAAAATAAATCACAAGATCAATCGCAAGGACGATAGGAGGAGTTGGAACTAATTTAGACTAGACTAATTAGGGCACGGAAATGTTACGAGCGATAAGCCGAACTCGTAACAAGTTTAAGGTAAAGATTTCGAACCGGAGACGACCCGAGGAGTCGAGCTAACACGTAGAGGGTAGAAAACTGAAAGAGGAAAGGAAGAAAAGACCCGACGGAACACGCGGACCGCGCGGAAGGCGGAGTCGCGACTCCAGGCTGGTCGCGCGTGCTCCACGCGGCAAAAGCTATAGGTGCGTGTAACCAGCGCGCCAGAGGTGCAGAAAGTGTAAACTTTCCTTCCATGGCGATTTTCTTGCCCAAAACAACACCTCCTTGGATGGCAACCGAATCCCAGCCTTAGGGAAGGCTTAAGAACACCCTAGGGGCGTCCCAAACCCTAAGCTTTCAGAAACCACTCCCTAAACACTCTCAATTTTCTCTCCAAGTTCAAAATCCCTCCGAATCCACTTTCCGGCAAGCATTCCGGCGACGACGAGGCGAAAGGAACCAAGCCCTGCCTTCTAGACTCTTGGTAAGCTATGGTATAATGTTTTAGTTCGTCCATACAACTTAGAAACTCGAAATCTAACCCTTTTCCTTTACTATGATTTCACGTCGGAAAACGAACAAAAAGCGATCGGAGAAGTTGGCCGTTCGTCACGACCCTAGGACGTCCGGAAACCCATTCCAGTGACTCTAATCTCTAACTAAGTAAGTTAAGACCTTACTCATAAATTTTTGTGGTTTATTGTTGTTTAAAACTCGAGATCTAGACCCGTAACAAAAATCGATTTTCAAAAACCCTATTTTCGTCTAATTTCATAAACTCGTCTAAAACTCGACCTTCGGGAATTCAAACCGAAAACTTTTCAACATAGATTTTGTTCCTAAGATCTTAATCTATCTTGTGTCCAAATTTCAGCCATTGACATTAAGATTTGCGATTCCAAATTTCGCCATAAACGTTCTGTGACAAACCGAACGCTTCAAACTGTTGACAGATTTTCTTATTCAACTTGATGCATGATTTTCACCCGTTTTTAGAATGATTCAACTTTGCATTTCTAAACAAAAGTTGTAGATAAATGTGTCTAGATTATGCATATAAAATTTCATGGATTTTGGAGTTCATTTGATATGTCAAACGGCCGATTTTCAGAACCTGTTTTAAGCGATCTTTTGAGTCCGCGCGTGTACAGCATGTTGCGGTCGATTTTTGAACATATAAAATTCATTATTCCCAAAATCTTAGAACATTAAAGTTGTTCTTTAATGTGTTGTGTATCTCCTATAAAAATTTCGGATCAATTGGCTTTGAAATGAATTTTTAATCGGTGTCGCACGAACCTGTGACGGAATAAGTTTTTGAGACGGAAATTATCTTTTGTAAAGAACTCAAATTTTAACTCACTTCGAAACCTTATTTCCAAAAACTTAAAACATGAAAGTTGTTCGTGAGTGTGTTTTCGAACTACTGTGTAAATTTCAGAATTTTTAGTGTAAAGATGAATTTTTAATTAAGAAAGGCGTAAACTGCCTCGAATCGGATTTTTCGAACTTGAGAAAACTCGAACTATGAAACGCGATATCAAATATTTTGATCACTTGAAATACGAACTTTCGAAAAATCCCGTTCACTAGGCTGAGCCGATCTTCATGCTAATCATTATCTTTGAGACTGCCTCGTTAGTGGTCTTCTTACTATCTGAGATTGTCTCGTTAGTGATCTCGCGCGCTGTGTTTTGGATCGCCTCGTTAGTGGTCCTACTATCTTTTGAGACTGCCTCGTTAGTGGTCTCCCATTGTTGTGGACTGCCTCGTTAGTGGTCCTATGTTGAGATTGCCTCGTTAGTGATCTCCCGGTATGGTGTCCTCTTCTTAGTTTGCGGGATAAAATATAAAAGACTTCTGTGAGTGTTTAATTATGCTTAAATCTTATTTACCATGTTTTTAAATTATGCATTTAAATTACGTTCTTAAATTATGCTTTTAAATTCCGCTTTTAAATTAAGTCCTTTAATTATGTATCCACGCCCTGAATAAATTAATCATGTTTTCCCGCTGCGAATAAAATGTGGATTTTTAAATTAATGCGTGAAAAGTGAAATCTTTGGATTTAAAAACATGTAACCCCTTAAATTGTTAGTTAGGGATTAACTTACTCGGTATATTTTTATACTGATAAACCGTTGTCATTTTTCTTTTACAGAGTATGTCGAGTGACGCATGCATATGCACTTGTGGGAAACCATTTATGGACATTTTAAATTCTGCATCGTACTATTTTTACCGGGTCTGTTAAACCCGAGGATTTGGCCATGTTGGCCGTGATTACTTTCCGCTGCATTTACTCTATTTTCGCGCATGATGATTATTACTATCGTATTTTGAATTAAGTATTATAAATTTCCGGACTAAATCTTGAAATGTTTTAAATCTTTTACGTACCCATAAGCCTTGCATTTCCTTAGTGAGCTCGGGAAGCCGTGTCTTGCTAGGGAGATGTGGCGGTGACATCCCAGCCTGGGTTATCAAATCCGGGGTGTTACATATGAGATCAATTACGAACTTAATTACAACGTTTTGATCGATATTCTTCATTGGCCATGCCTCTACCAATTTGGTAAAGTAATCATTGGGCACAAGTATGAACGCATGGTTCTTGGATGATGGCGGATGAATTTTCCCAATGATGTCCATCCCCCAGCCACGGAATGGCCGTGGCTTGACCACTGTGTGCAATTCTTCCGCCGGCACCCTTTGAATTGGACCGTGCTTTTGGCAAGCCTGACAACCACGGGCATAAGTGATATAGTCTTCCATGATGGTAGGCCAGAAGTAACCATTGTGAGTCCTACCCGATGAGAGCCGCATATCCCTTCGTGGACTTCTCCCATCACCAGCTTAGCATCTTCGGGACCTATATACTTGAGTAGTAATCCATCTACCGCCCTTCGGAATAACTCGCCGTCCACCAGTGTGTACCACAAGGCTTTGACCCTCAGCGAGCTATCTCTTCCAGATGACGGGTTCTCGAGGTATTGTGTGATCTCTGTCCTCCAATCGCTAGCTGAGTTCTGACCTTGTTGGTCCTCATCTTGGTCTTCACGCTGACTCGTGATTGTAGCAACATGTGCCCCCTAGGACGACCAGTCTGCCAGCCTGAAGCAAGTTGAGCGGCCTCGTCGGCCTCTTGATTTTGGCTTCTAGGCACGTGAGTGATGGTAGCATCCGAAAATTTGCCTAATAGTTCAAGTGCTGTCTCATAGCATTTAATCAACCTTGGACTCTTGCACTCGTGTTCTCCCTTCAGCTGCTTTAAGATGACTTGGGAATCTCCAAAAATTACAATGGATTTTGCCCCCTTCAGCAGTGTTGTCTCCAGGCCAAATATCAAGGCCTCATACTCAGCTTGATTGTTGGTGGTGCCAGGCTCTAGCTCCCGAGCAAGCTTCCAATGTTGCCCGAGAGGACTAGTTATCGTAATACCTGCTCCCGAGCCGCTGCTTGCACAAGATCCATCAAAGGTCAGTTCCCAAGGTTCGAACCCTATGAAGAACGCTTCTTTGGGATCCCCTGGCAACATAAACGAAGGATGTTGAGCTAAGAAATCAGCTAAGGCTTGTCCCTTGACCGCTTTTCTGAGGGACGTGTATAAGAGTAAAGGGACTGATCTTCATAGCCCATTTAGCCCGCGACCCTTTAATGTTGGCTTATGCAAAAGTGTCATCACCAAGTCGGAGGGAACTACCACATGGACCGTCCTTAGCAGCATGTAATGTTCTAACTTGTTGCAAGAGTACACCAGAGCGTGGCACAATTTTTCTAATGCAGTGTATCTCACTTCTGGCCCTTGCAGAGTCTTGCTAAGGTAATATATAGCTCATTCTTTTCCGCCTTCATCATCTTGTGCAAGTAAACAAATAATGGATTCTTCAGCGACTGACACATACAGCTTCAATAGTACTCCAGGCGTCGGCGGCATCAACACTGGAGGATTAGCCAACACTCTCTTAATTTCCCCGAAGGCCGCTTGATACTCAACTATCCAGAGGAACGTCTCATTCTTCCTGCCCTTAAGCAGGGTGGTGAACGCTTTCATCTTCCCTGCAGCATTGGCAATGAACCTTCTCAAGAAATTGATCTCGCCAATTAATGACTGCAACTCCTTGAGATTGGACGGGGCATGAGCTTCCAAGATAGCCTTGGCTTTGTTTTGGTCCACCTCGATGCCTCTCTCATGTACCAGGAAACTTAGGAATTACCCATCCGCCACTACGAAGGCACACTTAGTTAAGTTAATTTTTAGTTTGTGCTGCCTCATCCGAATGAAGGCTTGCTCAAGGTGGGCCAAGTGCTAGCCGAATTCACACAATTTGACGATGTTGTCGTCAATATAAACTTCAAATATATGGCCAATTAAATCATGAAAGATCATGTTCATGGCCCTTTGGTACGTCCCAAACATTCTTCAAACCAAAGGGCATGACCACCAATAGAAGATGCCGACTGGACTTGGGCAACGAAACGCTGTTTTGTGTATATCATTTTCAGAGATTTGGTTGTATCCAGAATCACCATGCATTAATGATAAAAATTTGTGGCCGGCCGCTGCATCAACAAGCATATCGGCCATAGGCATTACATACTCGTCCTTGGGCGTCGCCAAGTTTAAGTTCCTATAGTCTATACAGACTCTTAATTGACCATTATTCCTTACAACAAACACAATATTTGCAAGCCATTCTACATAACGACAAGTTCTAATGTACCCTGCTCTATGAAGCTTCTTGATCTCAGCATTTATTTTTGGGATGGTGTTTGGATCGAACCGTCTTAGGCGGCTGCTTGTGAGGTCTGAACTCTGGGTTAGTTGGCAGCTTATGGTCCACAAGTTCCATTGAAAGCCCTGGCATGTCTGTGTACTGCCATGCGAAATAATTTTTATACTTCTGAATCAGCTGCACTAGTTGGTGCCGCTCTACCTCAAGCAGTGATGCACTTATCTTGGTCAGCTTCGGATCTATATTTATCCCGAAGTTGATATCCACATGTGTTTCTTTGGCCTCCAATCTAGGCAACGTCCGCTTCACAGGAGATGGCCACTCAGATGGCCGGTTATCAGTCAGGTTCTTGGACTTGTCTTCGGCACCCATAATCATCTCAGTGGTGGCAAGCCGCTGTAATAAGTCTTTGTAGATGTCCTGGCTGCTCATCATGTGGACCATGAGGTCTCTTGCCAGCTGTCCGTAGGATGTAGCTTGAAGCCGCTGGAAGTAAAGTCGATGCACTCTAGGTCCACATCAACACCAATCAGAGCTGACGCAGGCTGGATATCTTCTAAATAGAAGATCGCATCGTCGTTGTTGTGGTCTTGCCCTATGAAGGGTTGAGGGTCCGGTTCCACCAACTCTATCGGGTCACCATCCCAGATGAGTAGTTGTTGATGCAAGGTGGACGGTACACACTACGCCATGTGGATCCAGTCACGCCCCAACAATGCGGAGGAACACGTCCTTAACTTCACCATGAAGAAGACTACCTTAATGGTTTTTGAGCCAATGGTAACATCCGCCGTGATGAACCCGGCTGGCTGAGTTGCTTCTCCCACAAAGCTACACATTATGACCCTAGTTGGGATCAGATCTTTCTCACTTTTCCCAATCTTTTTCAGAGTTGACATCGGCATCACATTTTCCGCCGCCCCATTGTCAACAAACACTCTGTTGAAGGGACATCCATCAATGTGGGCCTTGACATACAAGGGTTTCAACGGTCTTGTTTGAGCCGCCTCAGGCTTGGCAAATTCTGGAAAAATTGGCCTCTGGGCATAACTGACCACCTAGCTCCTCAAGGAGACTTCTGGTTGGATGGCAAAGCTCTGCTATCATTTCATCTATCTCCTCAATCAATATGGAAAATGGCGGCTCTTCCTCATCCCATATTTCAGATTTGGCATCACTGATTTCCTCATCTGCCGCCAATCCTACGACTTGCATGGGCACGGAAGGGTTTGTTGGCCCATCTTCTTGTTCTTCCCAAATACCTGCTTCCTTAAGCTCTCTATCCAGTTTTTTCCAGAAAGCCTCCATGTCAGCATCTTCGTCAAGATCCATCCCATCTAACATGCTAATATCGTCAATAATGATACCTAGAGCACCAATTCCAACCTTAGGCTCCTCTAGGTTAGCCTCTATGGCGGATTGCACTTCTTTGGACTAACCGCGCCAAAGTTTACTTGTGCAGCCTCGTTGGTTGGTTGGACCTCAAACTGCAGCTTTGTCTGCTCAGATTCATCCAAGGGTCTTACAAAAAGCAAGGAACCCCTCAAAGCTATCGGGTTCTCTCCCCAACTCACCGGCCTAGTGGGCCGCTATGTAAGCAAAGTATCTGGTAAGCACCTTCATCATGGCCATTTCTCTGATACTAGCCGTACCCAGCTCGCCCATGCAATCAAACCTTTCCATGAGCTTGTCTGTCCAAGATTTGTTCATGTTTTTTCCATCACTTGGTTCGGCCAAGGTGACCGCTTTGCCTTTGTGTTTGGAAATTGGCGGTTGAGTGCTAGTCTGAGGGGGCTCAGCCTCTGTGGCCTTAGGTGGAAGTGATGGTCGCTTACGTTCCGCCCACTGCAGTCTCTCTCGCACTGGCCTCTTACTGGTAGATAACGGCGGCTGACGTACTCCCCTCGGTGACTCATGTGATCTTCCCCTATCAACTCTTTGGCTTGCCTCAAGCCCCTCATGAACTTGTTTCCGAGGTGGTATGGGCGAACTAGGTTTCCTAACCAGAGGCCTCCCCTCCGGACGTTGCAGCCTCTCATGAATAGGCCTCCGCCGCTCGGAGGTTTCCCCTTGGGTTCTGAAATAAGTTGGTTGTATTAGCTTCCGGGGCCTAAAGGACTCCAACTTATGAATTTGAGCTTCCCCTTGCTGCATTTCCTCGGCATATCGTCTCCGAGCCGGCCTAAATTGACTTCGGGTCATAGGTGGCGGCTCCTTGTGAGTGACTCTGTTGTCTGCCCGGTTCCTCATCCATCTTTCTGTTTCAGCAGGATGCTCCGGACGTCTCATCAAAGTTGGCACCACCTGTACTCCATGCCTGTAATCGCGAGTGACAGGCTGGTGTCTTCCATTCTCACGGATCTCCAAGGTAGGCTTTGGAATATCAATCCTTAATGGAGGATTCTGCTTCCTCTGGGACTCCTTTTCCAAAACCTCGAGGACATTCTTAAAATCCTCCTTAGACATGTTTTTAAATTTTGGTTGTTTTCTATACATCTCCTTCTCTTTTTCAGCATCAGACTCGTCAGATAGCAAGTCTTCATCTTGCTCATTGATTTCAAACGTTCCCCTTCTCGGTCAATGCGGCTACTGGAGCTGCCATCCTCTGGATTTGGAATGAATCCAGAAGCACCAACCTGAAGCTGAGGGAACGGATCAATGTCCACCTTCATAGCTGCAATTTCAACCGTCGTTTTTTTTAATTTATTTTGTTCTGAATGGCATTTCTAAAACTCATACACTTAGTAATACTATGACTGTATGAATTATGCCACTTACAAAATGATCGGCCCCGAACGTCTTCGGCCGCTGGTAACTTCTGCCCCTCAGGCAGCTTAATCACCTCGTATATGAGTAAGGCATCGAACACCTGGCCCTCCTTGCCCATGTCAAAGAGGTCTTCCTCGGGCCTATACTTGGCCTCTTTCTTTTTGGCGGCCTGAGAGCCGCACAAGTATGTGGCTTAGCTGTCTGGACTAACTCCGCAACAGCCACCTCCACAGGCTCGTCTTCCTCATCGCTGAATCTCATCTCCACGAAGTGGACTCTACGCGTAGGATGACGCTTCTCCTCCTATTCCTCTAGGAATTTTTCCAAGCGGGCTGCCCTCTCTGCCAGCTGGGCAAGATCAGTAGCATCCTGCACAATTAAATGCTCTTTAAATTTCGGCAACATGTTTGCTACCGAAATATTGGCTATCTCCCTATCAGAGATTGCCTTAGTGCATCGGGCCTTAGCCGCTGCAATATGTTAATAAAAGTACTTGCCGCCTCATCGGCAAATTGCTTCACATTAGTAAGATCCGCGAGACTTACCTGTGTTATATCCTTATTCTGACAAACCCGGAAAAATTAACATGTTAGTCCTTTAACTTTTAAAATTCACCAAAATAGTTATCTTCGTTTCAATTGGAAAAATTAGTCACATAGATTTGATTTTTTTATCCAATATAATCCTTTTTGGCATAGTAAAACTAATTAACATCTAATGAAAGGGGATTAGGCCAATTATATGGGTCTTTTAGTTAAATTTGTCAACTCACCATTAATTTTGTTTGAATAAAATGAGTGTTTGATAAATACTCCCTCCGTCTCGTTAAAAGTGTCCCAAAATGTTTGGGCCCGGTATTTTATGTGAGGATATTTAATATTTAATGTAAGGGTGATAAGTATAAAAGTGGAGGTAAATTAGGAAATTATGTGATGTGATTGTAATGCATTTGAATTTTAATTAATTTATTTATGTGTGATGTGATAGTTGTGTGTTTGAAATGTTAATAAATTTATTTTTTGATGTGATATGATGGTAGTGGGTTTGCATTTAATTATTTCTTTAAAATGAAATGGGACAATTGGAATGGGACGTACCAAAAAAGAAAGTGAGACGGAATTAGTGGGACGGAGGGAGTAGTAATTGTGTTTGAAAAATTGAGTTTTTTTTTTATATCAATGGTTTTGTTTGAATAAAATGAATTTTTTAAAATAAAAGGTAATTTTTTTAGTAAAATGAGTTTTAATAAATGGGTTTTGGATTGACTAATTGAATTAAGGATTTTGGAGTTCACAAAAAAACAAAAAAAAATTAAGGGTTCTGGAACCCACATTAATGGCTTAATCCTCTTTTATTAAAAAGTTAATTAGGTATTATGCCCAAATGAACAAATTCATGAAAAAATCAAACATAGAGGACCAATTTTTCAAATTAAAACGAAAAGGACTATTTTGGTGAATTTTGAAACTTAATGGACTAAAGTATTTTTTTCCCCGACAAACCCTATAGACATTTCACCCTACATATTCAAATAAAATCAGTTTTCTTAGTGCTCATCACAGATAATGATATGGAGTATAAAGTTATGGAAAAAATACATCCATTTTTTTTCTTCCAAAAATCCAAATCAATCCATTTTTTTAATTTTATTATCATAACGGTCCGCTACAAATGCTAATTATATTCAAATCAGTCCATTGTTCACTAATTATGCCATAATTGCTGACGTGGCAAGAGTTTAAATTTAAACCCGACACATGGGCAAAATATTAGTCATTTTTCTTTTATCTTTTGCCAATTCAGTCACATTTGTTTTGTTCCATTTAGTCATCTATTCAAATCAGTCATTTTTATATTAATTAGCCTCCAACCTTTCAAATTATTTCATTACAGGCCCAGAACCTTAAATTTTTATTATTATTAGTCCATTTATCAAATAAATGCCCAACATACTTCCGTAAATAAAATTAAACACCAAACCTCATACATTGGGTTTGACTGCCTTGTTGCTGGGTCTTCCAAGCTCCGGAATTTTACGGATTCCCTCCATCCACCCAACTGAAACCGACGGTTCATTGGTTCTGATTTCCTTCAGCAACAATCAGCACAATCCTACTTTGTTTCCTACCTTAGGACGTAGCAAGGTTTGAGTAAATAATTTAATTATAATTTTTGGAAGGTATGGATAAATGAAGCCTTGATTTTATTGAAAAAAATATTAAAAATATTATTCAAATATTATTAAAAATATTAAAAAAATAACCTGAATTTATTGTCCAAGTTTCTTGCATCCATAACCTTCCAAAAAGAAAAATTAAATCATTTACTCAAAAATTAAAATTAAATTATTTACTCAAACCTTACTAAGTCCTAAGGTAGGAAATAAAGTAGGATTGTGCTAATTGTTGTTGAAGGAAACCAGAACTAATGAACCATTGGTTGCGTCGGGTGGTTGGAGGGAATCCGTAAAATCCCGGAGTTTGGAAGAAAATAGACGTATTTAACAATTTTTCCATAAAGTTATAATTCTCTAAGAAAATAGACAAGGAAATCGAATTTGTTTTCATTGTAAATCTCCGAATATTCTCTTAAAATAGTCAATGAGTTTAATTTAAAGCATAGGGAAACAGAACACAATCAATAATATGCAAGCATCCTCTCCTTTTTCTTACCTGCAGAACTAGGGTGAAAGCGGTACGGTAAATATCCGATCGATCCGATGCCGTATCCGATTATATTCGAATCCGAATCTATATCCGACTATCCAGCTGAATACCGCATTCGTATTATTAGAATCCAGATCCGTGTTTTAATATCCGAATTCGTATTCGTATCCGAAAATATTTGACCATATCCGAAAATATCCGACCGTCTCCGAAAATTGATAAGATATTATCCGGATTTTAAATATGGATATCCGAATATATTAATATATTATTATTTATTTATTAAAAATTATCAATAATTATAAAAAATCAAATTATCCGAAAATTATCAAATTTTCAAAAAAGATTATAAAAAATTATCCGATAATCTGTATCCGATTGAATCCGTATCCGTCATGTATCCGTACCGTATCCGTAATCCGAAATATCCGAAATCGTATTCGTATCCGGCCCATCCATATTCGATTCCGAATTCGGCGAAAAAATATGGATAATATCCGTATCCGACACTATCCGACCGTATCCGTACCGTTTTCATCCCTATGCAGAACTGATTCAGTTATGCATAATTCAGGACATAATCACATAATGTATTCATTACGACATAGCCAAATCAAAATTATCATTATGTTCTATCTGCACCAGGGCCTGATGGGTTCCATCCATTATTTTATAAAATATATTGGAATGTAGTGGGGGATTCATTATTCCAGCTTGTTCGGGATGCTTTCATGAATGGAAATTTTGATACTTCCATTGCAGCCACATTTATCTGTCTCATTCCAAAGATTGAGGTTCCACGAGAGATACGATATTTTAGGCCTATCAGTCTTTGCAATATTGGTTATAAAGTTATTACCAAAGTTATTGTTAATAGATTAAGGCCGGTATTCCAGGAATACATCAGCCCCTTTCAGTCGGTTTTTTTTGCCGGGACGTGGTACTTCAGGAAATGCTATTATATTACAGGAAGTGATCAATACTTTCCTTATTCGTCATCGGAGGAAAAAGGAATTCTTGCTCGAAGTTGATTTAGAAAAAGCATATGATAATGTCAACTGGAATTTCTTACATAATTGCTAACAGGAAATGGATTACCAGTCTCTTTATGCCGCCTTATTACGTTCTGAGTTCGTTCTCCAGTCTTTTCTATACTTTGGAATGGTTCGGCTCTCCCAGAGTTTTCCCCTACTAAAGGTCTTCGACAGAGAGATCCTTTGTCGCCATATCTTTTTCTTATCGTTATGGAGAAACATTCACGGTCTATCTTAACCAAGGTTCACTCAGGTCACCGGTTACCATTGGTTGTGATTCCACCCCTATCTCTCATTTATTGTTTGCGGACGATATCTTGCTTTTTTCTGAGGCTTCCTTGGATTGCGCGAGATGCATGGATGAAGTGCTAAGTAATTTTGGAGCCCAATCAGGACTTTGAAATAATACAAGGAAGTCACATGCATTTTCTTCAACCTCGGTTTCAGATTTAGAACGACACTCCATTGCTGCCATATTAAACATTAATTTCACTAATGATATTGGGAAGTATCTTGGGTTTCCTATTTTTCATGGTGGGGCTGAAAATTCCAGTTCCAATTCTTGGTAGAGAACATTCAGGCTCGTCATGGTTCTTGGAAGAGGGCCCTGTTGAATAAGGCAGGTCGCCTGACATTCGCCGGTGCCATGTTAGCCTCAATTCCTAATTATGTCATGCAACTGGCATGGCTGCCCACGTCAACATGTGTAACACCCCGGATTTGATAACCCAGGCCGGGATGTCACCGCCACACCTCCCTAGCAAGACACGATTTCTCCGAGCTTACTAAAGAGATGCAAGGCTATGGTTTTTCAGAATTTAGAACATTCAAATAGCCCATTGAAATATAACTTGAAAATAGTATCATTACAGTTGCAGCGGAAAATAATATTTAGAATAAGTAATGCAGCGGAATTTAAATTGGGCCAACCCGGCCAAAACACGGGTTAAACAGGCCCGTTCATACTATAGTCTAATGCAAATTTAAAATAAAGTGTTCCCAGAAATTCCCAAGCATGTACGTGCTCAAGTATAATCCACATACTCTGTAGGAAAAAGAAAGAAATGGTTTTGGGTCAGCACAACTTGCTGAGTAAGTTAACACCTATTATGATCAAGGGGTTTCAAAACCTTTAATTAAATTTTAAGAAAAACATGTGCATACAAGACATGATTTAAATTTTATTCATCTAATAATAATTCAATTACATAATTTAAAAGACAAGGATTTCCACAAGATCATAATTTAACACACATGTAACAGGGGTTTAATTAAATAATTAAATTTTACTCCTAGGCATGCATACAAAAATATTCCATTTACCAATTTAAAAGTAAATAATTTAATTGTATACTTGAACTTGCATTAAATTCATAATAATAATCTAACAAGTTATAAAACTTAAGACATAAATTTAAATGCAAAATTTAAAGACAAGAATAAATTAATAAATGTGTAAAAGTATTAAGTCTTTTAATTTTTCCCGATACGTCACCATTTGTCAATATTTAGTGTAGCCGGTCACCCGGCGGCCGCAGCCGTTTCGTATTTCAAGTATTTCAAGTATTTCACGATTGCATCGCAATCTCGTCAAGTTTAGCCGGTCATCCGGCGGCCACAGCCGTATCTGCCATACCCAGTAACACTCCGGAGCCTCGTGTAACCCATACGGGTACACACGAGAGTGTAGGCTAGTTTTCATTGGCCGTTTTGGCACAGTTTCTCATAACATTCACCCTCGGCCGTTTTGGCACGAAGCGAAAAGCTAGGGGGCATTCTATTGAGCACTTTCCCCCTATGTAGGTCAACCTCGTCTGTCAAGGCACGAAGCGAAAAGCTAGAGGGGCACTCCATCGAGCACTCACCCCCTACATAGGTCACACTCGTCCGTCTAGGCACGAAGCGAAAAGCTAGAGGGGCACTCTATCGAGCAGTCACCCCCTACATAGGTCACTGATATCATTTTTAACTTAGTGTAACGGGAATTTCGAAAGTATATCTTTATCGTATTTCAAGGTTTCGATCGTTTGTTTCGAAATTTCAAAATCTCTTTGAATTAAAATCATTTGGCGTCACAGTTTACGCCTTTTTAATTTAAAAATTCATCTCAAGTCCAAAAATTTTGAAATTTTCACAGTATATCAAAAACACCCTAACAAACAACTTTCGTGTTTTAACGATTTCATAATAAGTTGAGGAAACATGTCAAAAATCGAGTTTATTGCTCAACATGTACACTGTCAGGATTCAAGATTACCACAGTTTAGAAAATCAGAGTTTTGACATACCAAATGGACTCCAAAAATCTTGAACTTTTATATGCACATACTAGACACGATTTCCTACAACTTTCATTTAGGTTGTAAAGATCAATTCTGTAATACCCCGTAAGAATGCATAAGCATTTATTTTTGAAACCCGAATAGTTTGTATCCCAAGTAACAAAAGGACCCTAACTCTTAGCGCGAGAAAAGCCGAAACACAACTTCGAGGACGAAGTTGATTCTTAAGGGGGGTAGACTGTAATACCCCAGATTTTTATCATCGTCCAAAGGAATAAAATTTATTCCGATCAATGTCGAAATATCTCCGAGAAGAAGAAAATAATTTATCACAATAAATTATTGCTCGGAAATAAAACGCCGATAGATTCAAATTCAAAATGGAATAAAAGAGGGAAAGGAAGCCCGAAGACATTCCATGAACTGAGTCAAAATAATTGGAGTTAAGTTCATGAAGGAAAAGAATTTTAATTCCAAGAACCCGTGAAGTCGGAAGAAATTTAATGATACAATCGCAATCAATCAAGCGATCAATAAGTCGCGCAACTTCGGGGACGAAGTTGATTCTTAAGGAGGGTAGATTGTAATACCATAGAAATTGCCCGAAATATATATATGAATATATATTTTTTTTGATTAATTCACTAAGTAGATTTTTAGTCAAATCTATATATATTTATATGTTCAAATATTTGCTTAAAGATTAGTATATTATTTTCTACAAAACATACTTTGAAAAATTATATATATATTTGTCTTTTCAAATAAATATATGGATTTCAATATCAAGTGTAATAAGTATATGGTTCATAGAATATTTTAAATCCATATACAAGTTTATATACACATATATATACCTTGGTCTTGAAATAATCTTTCCAAACATGTACACATGTATATACATGTATATATTCATATGTTTAAATTATAATGAGAATTATCTATTTTCTATATATTCTTAATTAATCATTCTACCCATATTTTTATTTATGGAATTATTCTAGAATGTCATAATATAATTGGGAATAATTTGACTATTGTTTGAAATTGTAGGGTGGAGTATTAATCATATCTTGTCATTTTCAAATAAGGAATATATTCCTTTTTGGAGCTATGTATGACTTACAAGATCACTTAATTTTTATATATAAATATATATACATATTATTCTTATTATTATTATAAGGTATTGGGGCCACAATTAGAGTAATAAGGATTGAATTATGAAGTGATAAAGTCATTCACACCATTACCATTAGGATACAAGCTGACAGAAATTTTTAGCTATAAGAATCGAATTATTTGACCTACCTACAGTGGGAATCACTTAAAGTGTTCAACACAAAAGTTGTTCCAAATTGTGTCTAGATTATGCACGTCAAATTTTAGAATTTTTGGCCAAGCCATTTAGTCCCAGCATCTCTATCTTTGGACATATACCATAGTGAGTGCCAACTTTGTTAGGTTGTGCATGTGACTCCTATGTGACTTGTGACTTGTGACTTGTGTCTCCATGTGACTTGTGACTCCTATAACACTCTAGGGTGGATAGAAGTCTTGTGAGAATTTATTTAATACCCTCATTTAGCTACCAAAGGCAGCCATTTGGATTCCACTCCCATCATTGCAAATTTTAGAAAAAAACTTGAGAAAGTGTTGGTGGGATTTATGAGTATTCTTCTAGTTGGTCAAGCAAGGAAGGCTTTCTTCAACATCCAATCTCTTCATCCAGTAGGTAAGGATGTTTTTAAGTTCACATATCTTGTTTAGATTGAGATCTTTGGGTAGATAACTAAGAATCTCTCTCCATGTGTCCAAAACCTAGCTTTGTGGAGGAATAGCAATGGAGTTGTGGACTTTGGACATCCTAAAGGCTTGGATTTGAGAATTTCTTGATACCACTTCATAGATGGTAAGTTAGTGTTGTGCCTTTCAAATTTTAGAGCTTTTGGTTGAGTATTCATGGAGATACAACTCGAAATCCATTCCTTGTCAAATCTGTGATTTAGGGTTTCTTCAGGATAGTTTCTTTTGTTCATCTTTGTTCGTCTAGATCCGTTCGTTTTTGGGAAAAATTTTCTAAATAAAAAATGTTCCTAATACTTTAAAGATGATGTCTGTAAATTTTCATAATTTGTGGAATTGATTTGGTCGACGAAAACGGATCTGGTATTTTCTGCTATGTGTGGTGACAGATTCAAATTCCTAGCATGTTCAGTTTTGTAGTTCATATTTCTCCTAGCTATGGTCATTTTTGATGGTCGACTTCTTCATGAAAATTGTTCATCTATGTGTCTAGTTTACTCCTGTTAAATTTCAGAATTTTTGGAACAACCTTCGAATTGTTATGGATTTTTAAGTAAGCTGTGGTCGGATGAACAGTGGTCTTTGCACCCTTTTGAAAACAAGTTTCTGAAATGATTTTTTTTGAGTGACTTAGAGTCCGATTTTGAAGAAGCCTATTTCTATGAAAAATGTTCATTTGGGTGTGTTCTAGCTCCTGTAAAAATTTCGGAATTTTTGAAAATGATTTGCTAAGTTTCCATATGCGATTTCTGAAACTGCCTAAAGGACTATTTTTGTCGGTAAATCGTACTTGTGTATTTTGATGATCTATGAGTCGAATGGCTCTCATTTTTGGAAATATGTGAAATCTGGACATGTGTGATTTTGTAAAGTGTAAAAGTATGGTTTTGAAACTTTGTAAGATATGATCGAGTGGGATGCTTTAATTATTTCTTGAGGGTAAGTGCACTTGGTGGAGCTCGTTGGGCCGCCCCCTCTTGTAGCCAAAACGGCAAATATGGTTATTATGGCTTAGTGATTGTAAGAGTCTATACTCCTAGATGTAAATCAGGTTTCCTTATGGTTTTAAGATCATAACCATCATCCTAACTTACGAATCTTCATATTCAAACACAAATCAGAGCCAAATGAAGAATAAATCGGGTGGAAGAGATTCGTTCGTGACATCCCGTGGATTCCGGACGACCCCGTGACCTCCTAGACATTATCCCCACTGTAAGTTAACCTTACTATGGTTTTGGGTGACTTAAAATGCAACCAAACATAGAGATTCAACTCAAGAAAATTTATAAAAATCTGTCAACAAGAGAAACCCTCAACGCAGCGTTTTCGTATGAATTTTTCGAACCTCTAAAGCTGCTCAAACAATAAAACCCAAAACATGAAAAACATTCCTAAGACATTAATCTAGCTACTGTAAAAATTTCATAATTTTTCATCGTGTTTTGGTATCCGAAAACGACCATGAACAGACCTGCCATCGACTTAGATCTTGAAATAGTGATAGATTCTTTATTCAAACTTGTTGGTTATTTTGACCTTGGATCTAGGCCGATCTAGGATTGGTGTTGAACATAAGAATTGTAGATCTATGAGTTTAGAACATTACTGTAAGTTTTTAGAATTTTTCGTTGAGATTTGAGCCTCCGAATCTGAGCCGATCCGATCTGCGTTAGAACCGAATTCACGAACCTTGACATTTTTCATAATCAAACTTGATGAGCATATTTCTATTACTTCGAGTGTTCAAACCTGAAAACTCAAAACTAAGATTTTGATCCAAAGATCATAAGCTATATTGTGTAAAAATTTCAGAAATTTTCATCAAGTTTTGATACCCCAAATCGTATCGGACATATTCTGCGTTTTTAAGAATCTTCAAAGGATGACAGTTTTCATAACCGAACTTGAGGAGCTTATTCCTATCATTTCTAGTCCGAACTAATCTTCATGATCTAAACAAAAGTTGTTGGAAATCAAGTCTAGTATGTGTCTGTAAAATTTCAGAATTTTTGAAGTCAATTTGTTATGTCAAAAAGTCAAATCTTTGAAAGGTGTCAAACCTGAATCCTGACAGCATACTATTTCTGTAGAAAACTCGATTTTTGACATGCTTCCCATCGTTTTTCAGAAAAACTTAAAACACGAAAGTTGTTCGTTGGGATGTTTTTGAGATGCTGTACAAATTTCAGATCAATCGCCTAAGAAATGGATTTTTAAACCAAAAAGGCGCAAACTGTGACGCCAAATGATTTTTAAATCGAAGAGATTTTGGAATTCGAAACAAACGGTCGAGACGTTGAATTACGATATATCTATACTTTTGAAAAATCCCGTTACACCAAATAAAAACACATTTTCTTTAAAAGAATTCTTTTGAAACATTGGGGACTTGTGACCAAGTTTGATATTATCAATATGATTCATGCGGGTTTGATTCCCAATGATGTATTTGAGTTCTTGCGGGTTAGATTCCCCAAGGGCGATTGTATGTTTTCCTGCGGGTTAGATTCCCCAGGATGTATTGAGTTCTTGCGGGTTAGATTCCCCAAGGGCGATTGTATGATTTCCTGCGAAAAATATTGATTATGAGGATTGCGGTCACAAGAGCCCTGGTGAATGGTGAACTATAAAAGAAACGAAAAATATTTTGAGAAGTGATATTTTTGAAATTGGCTGAGGCCGCCGGATCACCGGCTAAATGATACTTTTGATATTGGCTGCGGCCGCCGGATCACCGGCTAAATGATATATTGTTGAGATGATGGCGTAACGGGAAATATATTAAAAAGCTTAGATTTTATGAAATTGGCTGCGGCCGCCGGATTGCCGGCTAAATTAAATATTGTTGAAATGTTTTTATTAAATTTAATTAAAGGCTTTGAAACCCCTAACCCATGCTATGTGTTAACTTACTCAGCGCGTTTTTGCTGACCCAAACCATTTATCTCCTTTTTCTTACAGAGGATGAAGATTATGCATCGTCATATGCATACATGGGAACATTTGGGGAAATCTCTATTTTAAATCCCTACATTTAATTACGACTTGCATGAACGGGAATGTTTAACCCGTGTTTTGGCCATGTCGGCCCTTATACTTTATTTCCGCTGCACAAATTAAAATTTCCGCTGCAACTTTGATGTATTATTTTTAAATTATATATGAATGGGCTGTTTGAATGTTTTAAATTCTGAAAAACCATAGCCTTGCATCTCTTTAGTGAGCTCGGAGAAACCGTGTCTTGCTAGGGAGGTGTGGCGGTGGCATCCCGGCCTGGGTTACCAAAACCGGGGTGTTACAAGTTGGTATCAGAGCCCAGACTATTTTAAAGCTAATTATTTTAAAGAAAATATCTGATACCAAAGTTGGTATCAGAGCCCGGATTATTTTGAAGCTATTATATTTTAAAGAGCCCAAATATTATTTTGGAGTTAAAGCCCAAATTTTTAGCCCAAATTTTTTTTAGAAGCCCAAGAAATTATTTTGGCCCAATAACCTTGTTTTTATTTAAAGCCCAAATAATTTATTTCTTTCGGCCCAATATAGTGGCCCAAACCTTTTATCCTTATTTTAATCTATCCATGGAATAAATTTATTTTTAAAACCCATGGATAAATAAATGCATGCATAAAATATTTTTTTTATTGGGGGGATCACATATTCATATGCATACATAAATATCTGTACTAACCTTTTTTGTGAATCGTATGTGATACATAACCTTCTCACTCTAGTGTTCGACATGACCTTGAGTCTTGGCTTAGAAGCGCCAACTTAAGACTAACTTTGCCTTAGTCCTAGATCTTGATCACTTAGAAACTCATCTTCGCGTGCTTCTATATCATAAAATGGCACCTAGAAGAAAACTGAGGAAGGATCATATGCGATGATACCCGAACCTGGTTGTGAATAATACATAGGCAGTTATGGGGACATAACTGTAATCTTAAGGGGGGGAGGATGTAATACCCCGTAAGAATGCATAAGCATTTATTTTTGAAACCCGAATAGTTTGTATCCCAAGTAACAAAAGGACCCTAACTCTTAGCGCGAGAAAAGCCGAAACACAACTTCGAGGACGAAGTTGATTCTTAAGGGGGGTAGACTGTAATACCCCAGATTTTTATCATCGTCCAAAGGAATAAAATTTATTCCGATCAATGTCGAAATATCTCCGAGAAGAAGAAAATAATTTATCACAATAAATTATTGCTCGGAAATAAAACGCCGATAGATTCAAATTCAAAATGGAATAAAAGAGGGAAAGGAAGCCCGAAGACATTCCATGAACTGAGTCAAAATAATTGGAGTTAAGTTCATGAAGGAAAAGAATTTTAATTCCAAGAACCCGTGAAGTCGGAAGAAATTTAATGATACAATCGCAATCAATCAAGCGATCAATAAGTCGCGCAACTTCGGGGACGAAGTTGATTCTTAAGGAGGGTAGATTGTAATACCATAGAAATTGCCCGAAATATATATATGAATATATATTTTTTTTGATTAATTCACTAAGTAGATTTTTAGTCAAATCTATATATATTTATATGTTCAAATATTTGCTTAAAGATTAGTATATTATTTTCTACAAAACATACTTTGAAAAATTATATATATATTTGTCTTTTCAAATAAATATATGGATTTCAATATCAAGTGTAATAAGTATATGGTTCATAGAATATTTTAAATCCATATACAAGTTTATATACACATATATATACCTTGGTCTTGAAATAATCTTTCCAAACATGTACACATGTATATACATGTATATATTCATATGTTTAAATTATAATGAGAATTATCTATTTTCTATATATTCTTAATTAATCATTCTACCCATATTTTTATTTATGGAATTATTCTAGAATGTCATAATATAATTGGGAATAATTTGACTATTGTTTGAAATTGTAGGGTGGAGTATTAATCATATCTTGTCATTTTCAAATAAGGAATATATTCCTTTTTGGAGCTATGTATGACTTACAAGATCACTTAATTTTTATATATAAATATATATACATATTATTCTTATTATTATTATAAGGTATTGGGGCCACAATTAGAGTAATAAGGATTGAATTATGAAGTGATAAAGTCATTCACACCATTACCATTAGGATACAAGCTGACAGAAATTTTTAGCTATAAGAATCGAATTATTTGACCTACCTACAGTGGGAATCACTTAAAGTGTTCAACACAAAAGTTGTTCCAAATTGTGTCTAGATTATGCACGTCAAATTTTAGAATTTTTGGCCAAGCCATTTTGTAATACCCGGGATTTTGACGGCAAAATAAAAATTTATTTCCAAAAAGAAAATAATTTATTACAATAAATTATCGCTCGGAAATGAAACGCCAAAAGATTCAAAAATTCAAAATGGAATAAAAGAGGGAAAGGAAGCCCGAAGAAATTCCACGAATCAAGTTAAAAGAATTGGAATTAAATTCAATAAGGAAAAGAATTTTAATTCCACAAACCCGTAAAGTCAGAAATAATTTAATCGGATAAATTATTACACCGGAGTCGAAAGACGACGAATTCAAGCCGACGGATTCAAACTCGACGGGTTCAAGATTTCGAATATGAAATACAATTGGAGTCGAAATAGATTTAAGATAGGAATTTATAATCCGAGAACGACCCGGAAAATCGAGCCGAGAACGTAGGAGGTCGGAAGTCCGAAAGAGAGGAGAAACGGCCCGACGGGATTGCACGGCCAGCCCGGGCGCAACGGCCCAGACCGGCCGCGCGCACCCCGCGCGCCCCCGCGCCAAGACCGCGCCACCTGCGGCAGCTGCGGGAAGATCGCGATCAACGCGATTTTCTTACCTTTTTGGGGAGCTCCGGCTATGGAAACGCGTCTAGGGTTTGGGGAGCCTTTATGAATCAATTTTGCAGCTCCTAGGGTGTCCAAGAACCTGTGGCAGCCGCCCACTCCACCCCCACCTTCAAACAAAAACCGAAAACACAAGTTCCGACCTCCCGACGACTTTCCGGCGAGGATTCCGGCCAAGAGAACGATCAAGACGAAGCCCCCTGCCTTCTAAGACGTTGGTAAGGTGTTGTACAGTTTTGTATTCATCTATAATGTAGTAAATTCGAACCTAACCATCGAAACTTTCTTACGAGTTCACTTCTAAGACGTTGAAGAAGGAGATCGGTGGAAGATACCCGCTCGTCGCGACCCTAGACAACCCGAGGGAGCCCTGTGACGATCCTAAACTCTAACACTGTAAGTTAACTCCTTGCGTATCAATTTTGGGTGATTAAAATCGAACGAATCAATAGATCTAAACGAAAACGTAAAAATCGGACTTAGAAACCCCAATCCGCGCATTTTCTGAAATCCGGTAAAAACTCCTATTTCGAGAATCCGAAACGAAAAACTCCGAACTAGAGATTTGTTCCTAACATCTTAATCTAGGTTGTGTCAAAATTTCAGGAGTTTTCATCAACATTTGACCCCCGAAAACGCGTCTGGTATTTTCTGAGTTGTTTTCGAAACCGAAGAAAACTGACAGATTGTCGTGTTCGAGTTCCTTGGCGTTTTTCTAATTGAATCCTTCAAAACTAAACTTTTATGTAAAGATGAAAGTTGTAGCTAACTGTCTAAATATTGTGTCCGTAAAATTTCACGCATTTTCATTAACGTTTGCATACTCAAAAACCCGCCGAAACAGACTGCGATTGAACGGAAAAGTTGACAGATTATGTAGTCGAACTTGTTGTGCATTTTTCGATCCTTTATGGTCAAAACTAATCTTGGGTAAAAACATAAAAGTTGTAGATGATTGTGTCTAGTTTAACTCTGGAAAATTTCATAATTTTTGAACCACGTTTGTTATGCCAAAAATTCGTCAAAGAATGAACCGTCAAATCTGAAATCCTGACAGTTTTTATGACTTAACTTGATGCATATTTTTCACCCGTTTAGAGAATGATTCAACTTTGCATTCCTAAACAAAAGTTGTAGATAATTGAGTCTAGATTATGCATACAAAATTTCACGGATATTGGTGTTCATTTGATATGTCAAAATGGCCAATTTCCGGAACTGTTTTAAAATAACTTTTGAGTCCGCGCGCACACAGTGTGTTGTGGTCGATCTTTGAGCATCTAAAATTCATTATTTCCAAATTTTTAAAACATGAAATTTGTTCCTTAATGTGTCGTGTAGTTACTGTAAAAATTTCACATCGATTGGTTTTGAAATGAATTTTTAATCGGCGTCACACGAACCTGTGACGAAAACAGTTTTTAAGACATAAATTATTCTTTGCAATAAACTCAAATTTCAACTCACTTCGGAACCTTATTTCCAAAAACTTAAAACATGAAAGTTGTTCGTGTGTGTGTTTTTGAATTACTGGCCAAGTTTCAGAATTTTTGGAGGAAAAACGAATTTTAAATTAAGAAAGGCGTGAACTGCCTCGAATAGGATTTTTCGAACTTGAGAAAACTCGAACTATGAAAACGCGATATCGATCCTTTGATAACTTTGAAATACGAACTTTCGAAAAATCCCGTTCACTAGGCTGAGCCGATCTTCATACTATCATTATCTTTGAGACTGCCTCGTTAGTGGTCTCCTTACTATCTGAGATTGCCTCGTTAGTGATCTCGCGCGCTGCGCTGTATTTTGGATCGCCCCGTTAGTGGTCCTATTATCTTTTGAGACTGCCTCGTTAGTGGTCTCCCATTGTTGGACTGCCTCGTTAGTGGTCCTAATGCCAAAACGGCAGTTGTGCACATGGCCTGCCAAATCGGCAGTGGGAAATACGCGGCCTGCCCGAGTGGTAGTGAAACCGTTTGAAAGGCCTGTCAAATGACAGTCGATATACACGCCTGTCAAATTGACGGTAGATATACAGGGCTCGCCAAAACGGCAGTCAATACTGATATGGCTGCGGCCGCCGGTTCACCGGCTATCTGGTTACAACTATTGAGATTGCCTCGTTAGTGATCTCCCCTGTGTGGTGTCCTCTTCTTAGTTTACGGGATAAAAATATAAAAGACTTGCGTGAGCGTTTAATTATGCTTAAATCCTATTTACCATGTTTTTAAATTATGCATTTAAATAATGTTCTTAAATTATGCTTTTAAATTACGTTTTTAAATTAAGTCCTTTAATTTTTGTATTCTCGTGTCGAATAAATAAATCATGTTTTCCGTAGCAAGCAAGATTACGAATTTTTAAATATTTCAATTTAAGCATGAGTAAAAGTATAAGTTTAAATTAATTAAATAATCTTTTTAAAACCCCTTTATTGTTACGTTAGGAATTAACTTACTCAGTATTTTATATACTGATAAAACCTGTTGTTTATTTTTTTTCATTACAGAGCACGAAGCATGATCATGCATCGGGAGATCACTTGGGTCATTTAGTTATTTATTTTACATGACTTGCATACGGGCTTGTTGACCCGAGTTTTGGCCATGTCGGCCCATATTTAAATTTCCGCTGCAACTTATTATCTTTATCATGTATGGATGATATTGCATTATTATTTTTAAGTAATTCCGGACTTGCTTTTAAGACTTTTTCCAACACCTATAGCCTTGCATCTCTTTAGCAAGCTCGGAGAAACCGTGTCTTGCTAGGGAGGTGCGGCGGTGACATCCCGGCCTGGGTTATCAAATCCGGGGTGTTACACATTTAGTCCCAGCATCTCTGTCTTTGGACATATACCATAGTGAGTGCCAACTTTGTTAGGTTGTGCATGTGACTCCTATGTGACTTGTGACTTGTGACTTGTGTCTCCATGTGACTTGTGACTCCTATAACACTCTAGGGTGGATAGAAGTCTTGTGAGAATTTATTTAATACCCTCATTTAGCTACCAAAGGCAGCCATTTGGATTCCACTCCCATCATTGCAAATTTTAGAAAAAAACTTGAGAAAGTGTTGGTGGGATTTATGAGTATTCTTCTAGTTGGTCAAGCAAGGAAGGCTTTCTTCAACATCCAATCTCTTCATCCAGTAGGTAAGGATGTTTTTAAGTTCACATATCTTGTTTAGATTGAGATCTTTGGGTAGATAACTAAGAATCTCTCTCCATGTGTCCAAAACCTAGCTTTGTGGAGGAATAGCAATGGAGTTGTGGACTTTGGACATCCTAAAGGCTTGGATTTGAGAATTTCTTGATACCACTTCATAGATGGTAAGTTAGTGTTGTGCCTTTCAAATTTTAGAGCTTTTGGTTGAGTATTCATGGAGATACAACTCGAAATCCATTCCTTGTCAAATCTGTGATTTAGGGTTTCTTCAGGATAGTTTCTTTTGTTCATCTTTGTTCGTCTAGATCCGTTCGTTTTTGGGAAAACTTTTCTAAATGAAAAATGTTCCTAATACTTTAAAGATGATGTCTGTAAATTTTCATAATTTTTGGAATTGATTTGGTCGACGAAAACGGATCTGGTATTTTCTGCTATGTGTGGTGACAGATTCAAATTCCTAGCATGTTCAGTTTTGTAGTTCATATTTCTCCTAGCTATGGTCGTTTTTGATGGTCGACTTCTTCATGAAAATTGTTCATCTATGTGTCTAGTTTACTCCTGTTAAATTTCAGAATTTTTGGAACAACCTTCGAATTGTTATGGATTTTTAAGTAAGCTGTGGTCGGATGAACAGTGGTCTTTGCACCCTTTTGAAAACAAGTTTCTGAAATGATTTTTTTTGAGTGACTTAGAGTCCGATTTTGAAGAAGCCTATTTCTATGAAAAATGTTCATTTGGGTGTGTTCTAGCTCCTGTAAAAATTTCGGAATTTTTGAAAATGATTTGCTAAGTTTCCATATGCGATTTCTGAAACTGCCCAAAGGACTATTTTTGTCGGTAAATCGTACTTGTGTATTTTGATGATCTATGAGTCGAATGGCTCTCATTTTTGGAAATATGTGAAATCTGGACATGTGTGATTTTGTAAAGTGTAAAAGTATGGTTTTGAAACTTTGTAAGATATGATCGAGTGGGATGCTTTAATTATTTCTTGAGGGTAAGTGCACTTGGTGGAGCTCGTTGGGCCGCCCCCTCTTGTAGCCAAAACGGCAAATATGGTTATTATGGCTTAGTGATTGTAAGAGTCTATACTTCTAGATGTAAATCAGGTTTCCTTATGGTTTTAAGATCATAACCATCATCCTAACTTACGAATCTTCATATTCAAACACAAATCAGAGCCAAATGAAGAATAAATCGGGTGGAAGAGATTCGTTCGTGACATCCCGTGGATTCCGGACGACCCCGTGACCTCCTAGACATTATCCCCACTGTAAGTTAACCTTACTATGGTTTTGGGTGACTTAAAATGCAACCAAACATAGAGATTCAACTCAAGAAAATTTATAAAAATCTGTCAACAAGAGAAACCCTCAACGCAGCGTTTTCGTATGAATTTTTCGAACCTCTAAAGCTGCTCAAACAATAAAACCCAAAACATGAAAAACATTCCTAAGACATTAATCTAGCTACTGTAAAAATTTCATAATTTTTCATCGTGTTTTGGTATCCGAAAACGACCATGAACAGACCTGCCATCGACTTAGATCTTGAAATAGTGATAGATTCTTTATTCAAACTTGTTGGTTATTTTGACCTTGGATCTAAGCCGATCTAGGATTGGTGTTGAACATAAGAATTGTAGATCTATGAGTTTAGAACATTACTGTAAGTTTTTAGAATTTTTCGTTGAGATTTGAGCCTCCGAATCTGAGCCGATCCGATCTGCGTTAGAACCGAATTCACGAACCTTGACAGATTTCATAATCAAACTTGATGAGCATATTTCTATTACTTCGAGTGTTCAAACCTGAAAACTCAAAACTAAGATTTTGATCCAAAGATCATAAGCTATATTGTGTAAAAATTTCAGAAATTTTCATCAAGTTTTGATACCCCAAATCGTATCGGACATATTCTGCGTTTTTAAGAATCTTCAAAGGATGACAGTTTTCATAACCGAACTTGAGGAGCTTATTCCTATCATTTCTAGTCCGAACTAATCTTCATGATCTAAACAAAAGTTGTTGGAAATCAAGTCTAGTATGTGTCTGTAAAATTTCAGAATTTTTGAAGTCAATTTGTTATGTCAAAAAGTCAAATCTTTGAAAGGTGTCAAACCTGAATCCTGACAGCATACTATTTCTGTAGAAAACTCGATTTTTGACATGCTTCCCATCGTTTTTCAGAAAAACTTAAAACACGAAAGTTGTTCGTTGGGATGTTTTTGAGATGCTGTACAAATTTCAGATCAATCGCCTAAGAAATGGATTTTTAAACCAAAAAGGCGCAAACTGTGACGCCAAATGATTTTTAAATCGAAGAGATTTTGGAATTCGAAACAAACGGTCGAGACGTTGAATTACGATATATCTATACTTTTGAAAAATCCCGTTACACCAAATAAAAACACATTTTCTTTAAAAGAATTCTTTTGAAACATTGGGGACTTGTGACCAAGTTTGATATTATCAATATGATTCATGCGGGTTTGATTCCCAATGATGTATTTGAGTTCTTGCGGGTTAGATTCCCCAAGGGCGATTGTATGTTTTCCTGCGGGTTAGATTCCCCAGGATGTATTGAGTTCTTGCGGGTTAGATTCCCCAAGGGCGATTGTATGATTTCCTGCGAAAAATATTGATTATGAGGATTGCGGTCACAAGAGCCCTGGTGAATGGTGAACTATAAAAGAAACGAAAAATATTTTGAGAAGTGATATTTTTGAAATTGGCTGAGGCCGCCGGATCACCGGCTAAATGATACTTTTGATATTGGCTGCGGCCGCCGGATCACCGGCTAAATGATATATTGTTGAGATGATGGCGTAACGGGAAATATATTAAAAAGCTTAGATTTTATGAAATTGGCTGCGGCCGCCGGATTGCCGGCTAAATTAAATATTGTTGAAATGTTTTTATTAAATTTAATTAAAGGCTTTGAAACCCCTAACCCATGCTATGTGTTAACTTACTCAGCGCGTTTTTGCTGACCCAAACCATTTATCTCCTTTTTCTTACAGAGGATGAAGATTATGCATCGTCATATGCATACATGGGAACATTTGGGGAAATCTCTATTTTAAATCCCTACATTTAATTACGACTTGCATGAACGGGAATGTTTAACCCGTGTTTTGGCCATGTCGGCCCTTATACTTTATTTCCGCTGCACAAATTAAAATTTCCGCTGCAACTTTGATGTATTATTTTTAAATTATATATGAATGGGCTGTTTGAATGTTTTAAATTCTGAAAAACCATAGCCTTGCATCTCTTTAGTGAGCTCGGAGAAACCGTGTCTTGCTAGGGAGGTGTGGCGGTGGCATCCCGGCCTGGGTTACCAAAACCGGGGTGTTACAAGTTCGGACTAGAAAATATAGAAACAAGCTCATCAAGTTCGGACCATTGCACTGTCCGATTTTCAAAAAGTTTCATACCACAGTTTATGTTCGGATCGATTTGGGATAGCAAACGTTGATGGAAATGGCTGAAATTTTTACATAACATAGATTAATGTGTTAGGATCAAAAGTCTAATTTTGAGTTTTTCGGTTTGAACTCTTGAAGTAGGGGTTTTGGTCCGATTTCAAATCTGTCACCGTTTCAAGATCAACTCTCAAGGCAGGTTGGTTCTCGGCCTTTTTCGGATATCAAAACGCAATGAAAAATTATGAAAATGTTACAAAAACTAGATCTATGTCTTAGGAACGTTTTTCATGTTTTGAGTTTTTCCGTTTGAGCAGTTTTAAGGGTTCGAAAAATTCGCACCAAATTGCTGCGCCGTGGGTTTTTCGTGTTGACAAATTTTTAAGTTATTAATTCCCTATGTTTGGTTGCATTTTAAGTCACCCAAAACCAAGTAAGCATTAACTTACAGTGATTGAGTTCTTGGTCATCCTAGGGTCGCTCGGCTCGTCCAAATATACTACGAACGGATCTACGCACACGTTCTCCTTCTCCTTCGGCCACGAACGTGTTTGCAAGTTAAAGAGTCGAGAGTTAGATTGAGGATTGAAGATTTAAAACAAAAATGGGACCTAATGTAAACCTTACCAATGATTCTATTACTGTAATCCTTGATCTACACCCTTGCTCGGTCATCGTCGGTTGCCGGAAACTCGTCGGAAGTTCGCCGAAAAGTCGTCGGGTAGGTGTTTGGCTTTGGGAGTATTTTGGGAGAGAAGAGGGAAGTTTGGAGACTGATTATGGGGTGGAATCTATTCCCCCATCGTCCTAATACTCCTTCCCCCGTCCAAAATCCACTTTCCATAGTCGGGGGGTCGAATTATGGCAAGAAATCGCTGAAATCGCGTGATCTGCCGCAATCTGTGATCCCACGCGGTGTTGGCGCGCTGGTAGAAGGAACACCGCGCGGCCAGCGCGCGGCCAACGCCTGGACTTCGGTCCGGGCGGGTCGTGTGATCCGTCGAGCCTTTCCTCCTCTCTTTCGGACTCCTATCCCTCTATGTTCTCGGATTCCAATTTTCCGGGTCATTCTCGGATTACGATTCCTATCTTAAATTTATTTCGACTTTTCGTGTTTGAAATCTTAAGTCCGTTGGTTTCGGATTTGTCGGCTTCTAATTCGTCGTCCTTCGACTCCCGTGTAATAATTTATCTAATTAAATTATTTCCGACTTCACGGGTTCCTGGAATTAAAATTCTTTTCTTTCTTGAATTTAATTCCAATTCTTTTGACTCGATTCATGGAATGTCTTCGGGTTTCCTTTCCCTCTTTTATTCCATTTTGAATTTTTGAATCTATCGGCGTTTCATTTCCGAGCAATAATTTATTGTGATAAATTATTTGCTTCTTCTCGGAGATATTTCGACCTTGATCGGATTAAGAAATGAATTTTATTCCTTTGGACGCTGATAAAAATCTCAGGTATTAAACATGCGACAAGATTGACACCATAATTCGGTCCTCCATCTGAAAAATGTTAACGGCCATGGTCTTCCTCTTATAGGATGGTATAAATCGGCATTACCTAAGAAAATGGGTGGATTGAGGATTCGTACTTGCAGAGATATGAATGTGGTGCTACTAGGGAAGTGTTTCTTGGACTTACGCAAGCGATCTTCTAAACCTTGTGTAACACCCGAGGAAAAACAAATTCAAATTGTTTTGAACTACGTCATGACTTGATCCCTTCACAGGGTACGTAGGCAGCTTAGAACTAATTTCTAAGTTCAGTCACGAAATAAAACACAAAATACATCACGAATTAGATCACAAGGACGATAGGAGATGTTGGAACCAACTTAGACTAGGCTAAGTAGGACCCGGAAATGTTGCGAGCGATAAGCCGGACTCGTAACAAGATTAAGGAGAAGATTCCGCAACGAAAACGCCCCAGGGAATCGAACTAACACGTAGAAAACCGATAGGGGAAAGCGAGGGAAGACCGACGGAACACGCGGAGCCGAACCGGCCGGTCCGGCCGGCCCGCGCTGTCCGCGCGCCGCCGCGCGGCCACCGCGCGGCCAAGGGCGTCGCGACGCCAGGCCTGGCGCGCGTGCTCCGCGCGACCATAGGGGTAGGTGCGCGCCACCTCCGCGCCAGAGGGGCTGAAGGTGTAATCTTTCCATTCGGGGGTGATTTTCTTGCCGAAATTGCATCTCCCTTCGAGGGAAACCAAATCCCAGCCTTAAGGAAGGCTTAGGGGCGGCTGGGAGACTCAAAACCCTAGTCCCACAGAAAACTCACTCCCACATTACTCCCAAACTTCCTCCCCAAGCCGAAACTCTTCCGACGACACTTTCCGGCAAGCATTCCGGCGACGACGAGGCGAGAGGAACCAAGCCCTGCCCTCTAGACTCTTGGTAAGCCATTGTGCAATGTTTCAATTCGTCCATAGATCCCAGAAACTCGAATTCTAACACTATTTCCTTACTACGATTTCACGTCGGAAAACGAACAAAAAGCGATCGGAGAAGTTGGCCGTTCGTCGTGACCCTAGGACATCCGGAAACCCAATCCAGCGACCCTAACATCATTCTAAGTAAGTTAACACCTTACTCACAAATTTATGCGGTTGGTTGTTGTTTAAATCTCGAGATATAGGCTTGTAACAAAAATCGGTTTTCAAAAACCCTATTTTCGTCCAATTTTAAAGACTCGCCAAAAACTCGACCTTCGGGAATTCAAACCGAAAACTTTTCAACATAAAAGTTGTTCCTAACACCTTTAACTATCTTGTGTCCAAATTTCAGCCATTGACATTAAGTTTTGCTATCCCAATTTTCGCCATGAACTTTCTGTAACAAACCGAACGTTTTAAATCTGTGACAGATTCCTTCATTCAACTTGATGCATGTTTTTCACCCATTTTTCGAATGATTTAACTTTGCATTTCTAAACAAAAGTTGTAGATAATTGTGTCTAGATTATGCCTACAAAATTTCACGAATTTTGGTGTTCATTTGATATGTCAATCGGCCAAGTTTTTAGAACTGTTTTGAATTCGTTTTAAGGGCCATGCGTATGCAGTGTGTTGCACACGATTTTTGAGTACCAAGAATTCACTATTTCCGAAAACTTAAAACATGAAAGTTGTTCCTTAATGTGTCCTGTAGCTACTGTAAAAATTTCACATCGATTGGTTTTGAAATGAATTTTTAATCGGCGTTATACGAACCTGTGACGGAAACAGTTTTTAAGACGTAAATTATTCTTTGCAATAAACTCAAATTTTAACACACTTCGGAACCTTATTTCCAAAAGCTTAAAACATGAAAGTTGTTCGTGTGTGTGTTTTTGAATTACTGGCCAAGTTTCAGAATTTTTGGAGGAAAAACGAATTTTCAATTAAGAAAGGCGTAAATTGCCTCGAATAGGATTTTTCGAACTTGAGAAAACTCGAACTATGAAAACGCGATATCGATCTTTTGATAACTTTGAAATACGAACTTTCGAAAAATCCCGTTCACTAGGCTGAGCCGATCTTCATACTATCATTATCTTTGAGACTGCCTCGTTAGTGGTCTCCTTACTATCTGAGATTGCCTCGTTAGTGATCTCGCGCGCTGTATTTGTGGACTGCCTCGTTAGTGGTCCTACTATCTTTGAGACTGCCTCGTTAGTGGTCTCCCATTGTTTGGACTGCCTCGTTAGTGGTCCTACTATCTTTGAGACTGCCTCGTTAGTGGTCTCCCATTGTTTGGACTGCCTCGTTAGTGGTCCTATGTTGAGATTGCCTCGTTAGTGATCTCCCGGTATGGTGTCCTCTTCTTAGTTTACGGGATGAAAAGTAAAAGACTCGTGTGAGTGTTTCATTATGCTTAAATCGTATTTATCCTGTCTTCAATTACGTATTTAAATTTTATGCATCTTAAATTATGCTTTAAATTTCGCTTTTTAAAATTAAGTTCTTTAATCACGATTTTCCGCTGCTAATAAATCAAGTATTTTTAAATTCCCGTACGATAAGCGAAATCTTTAGTTTAAACACTTGTAACCCCTTTTATTTGTTAGTTAGGGATTAACTTACTCAGTATATTTTTATACTGACAACCGTTGTCATTTCTTTTTCTTACAGAGTACGTCGAGTGACGCATTGCATATGCACTTGGGGGAAATCATAATGGACATTTTAAATTTCTGCATCGTACTGTTTTTACCGGGTCTGTTAAACCCGAGGATTTGGCCATGTTGGCCGTGATTTTACTTTCCGCTGCACTTACCTTATTTATTTTCCGTACGTGATAATTTCTACTATCGTACTAAGTATTATAAATTTCCGGACTAAATCTTGAAATGTTTTTAAATCTTTCTCATACCCACAAGCCTTGCATTTCCTTAGCAAGCTCGGGAAGCCGTGTCTTACTAGGGAATTGCGGCGGTGACATCCCGGCCTGGGTTATCAAATCCGGGGTGTTACAAGTTGGTATCAGAGCCCGGAAAATTTTTAAAGCTACTACTAATATTTTGAACCAATATTTTTAAGCCCAAGTGTTATTTCTTTTAAAATTATTTATTTGACTACTAGTACTATTTTTAGCCCAAATCTTAGCCCAAGAAATATTAAATTTTGGCCCACTAGAGAGGCCCAACCCTTAGCAATCTATTTTAAACTAAATTTTATGGGGAAGGGACTTGCACTTGCATGTTGCATGTAGATTTAAATTTATGCATATCTTAACCTTGCCTGAAAAACGTCTAACTCTAACCTACCTTGTTAACACTAGATGGCTTCCCCAAACGTGAACATGATCAACCTACTAATGAGGTTGATTGAAGCATACCTCGAATCTCCTCAAAACGTGAACAACTTCAGACTAAGGGTAGAGCAAATGGAAGCTAACTTGGGCCACCTAACTAATCTGGGCCAAGCAGGACACCAAGATATAACCCAACTCCAAGTCCAAATCAACGAACTCCAGACCCGCGAGACTGAGCTTCGGACCCAGATTGACGACGTAGAGACCCAAGCAGGGGTCTTGGGACATCAACTGCATCACCTGAAGGATGATCTGCTTCCACCTGCCCCACTCAACCCAGGAACTCCTCCTGTCACTAGCCTCGTTATTGACCCTGTCGCTGTCCCTGCAGCCGACCAAACCCCAGTTGCATTCGTTGATCCTGTTCCTGTTGCTGGGCCCAGTTGGCCAGCCAGCCCAGTGTTCCATGGGCCCCTTGGCACGGGCACCATCGAGGAATCAAGTGATGAGGATGACCCCATGGAGGACCCGACCACCTACCCTTCGCAGGATTAGAGATTTTTGATGCATTATTCCCATTGTTCTCCCTTTTTTTTTTTATTTTCCCAAAAACTATTTTCAGGATCTTTGCTACTTGTCGCTTGTATCGAAACAAAAACTTCTACTGAGCAATAAAGTCACAAAAGCTTATTGTATACACCCTCGTTATATCTTAACAAAGCGCCGACAGACAAACAACGCATCTATTTCTGCATAACAAAACGACAAGCACCTCAGACCCTAAACCCTAAACGACTGAATAAATAAATGCAAATACTGACCAACTCCTGATTAGCACCATATAATTCAGCAAGACTTTTTTTTCCACTTTAACGAATCTCCCTGAACTTTACACCTCCCTCGGTTGTAACAGGATGGCACCTCGAGGACGACCAAGGGCCTTCCCTGCCACCCCCAATACCCACGGCACGCCGGGACAACCCAATGAGCAGGCACCTGACGCGGAGATGCCAAACCCGGCAGGACCAATGCCTAACCCTGCGGAAGTGCGATTGAGAAATATGGAAGAACTACTAATCGCACTGGGTAATGCTTACGTTAACCAGGGTGGAGCTGCCGCGGCGCCACCACCAGAAGCGAGGATCAACTACTTGGCTGCGGTGAACCCCTACCGACCGCCTTACTACATCGGGGAGGAAGACCCCGCCAAGCTGGAAGAATGGTTGAGAACCTTCGACAAATTGCTAAAGGCGGTAAGATGCCCGGAGGGGGAGAAGGTCCACGTGGCCTCTTACTACCTGGGTGGCGAGGCCGACGATTGGTGGCAGGCTACCCAAGGGAAGCTGGCGGAGGACGATGAACCTTACTCGTGGAACGAGTTTATGGAGTTACTCCGGGAGCGCTTCTACCCGATGAGTACTAAGGCAGCACTGTACGAGGAGTTCTCGTCCCTGAAGCAGGGAGAGAAATCTGTTCAAGAATACTATGCACGGTTTAAGGAATTGGTGAGATTTGCGCCCAGGATGGTACCTACTGACGGGGAGAAGGCGCAAAAGTTTGAAATGGGTTTGAACTTGTCGATTCGGGAGGTGATCACTGGAGTTAACTACCCGGACCTGCAATCTGTCTACGATCGTGCAGTAGCAGTGGCACGAGTGCAACAGCTAAAGAGGAAGGCTGCTGGGGAATCCAGCCGAGGGGCGCAAGGCCCAGACAAGAGGAACAGGGATAACCGGGCAAGCAACACTACTGGCGGGGACAACTTTCGGCGAGGGCCGAACGGGAATGCTCAGGACAACAATGGTCGGAATGTCAACCAAGGAGGGCGAGTGCCGCCGTGCCCACGATGTGGCAGGCCGCACCTGGTAAGGAGGTGTCCTCAGATGGGCGAGTGCTTCCGGTGCGGCCGAATTGGCCATCGGAGGGAGGAATGTCGAACCCGACTCGAGAACATCACGAAAAGAGAAGACTTGGTCATTGGACCTAACGAGCCGTTCAACCAGGGGGGTAGGAATGGCAACAACCAAGGATATCGGCCTCCTCCGAATCCGAACCAACGCCCTCCGAACCAGCAGCAAAATGCAAACCCAAATCAGAACCAGCCAGCCAATCAAGGGAGGCCGATGGGGAGGTTGAACGTGATCAACCAGGCTGACATACCCGCGCAGGGTGACGTGATGGCAGGTACTTTCCATGTCCTAAGCACTCCACTTAGAGTCTTATTTGATTCCGGAGCCAGTTGCTCGATTGTATCTTCGAGAGTCGTAACTGAACTAGATCTACCTAAGTGCGAGATAATTAGCTTAGGCATCCAACTGCCCTCTGGAGAAGTAATAGCATGCTCTAAACGCTACAATGGAATACCTATAGTGATAAAGAACGTAGAGTTTTTCGCAAACTTGGTAGAGTTCAACGTCAGGGACTTTGACGTCATACTAGGAATGGATTGGTTAACCCGGTATAAGGCCGTGATCGAATGCCAAAAGCAAAAGATCACGCTGTCAAAAAGTAGGGGGAAAAGAGTCATCTTCTACTCTCAACCCCCTAAGAAATCTAACAAGCTAATCAACGTCCTAGAGTTAGGTAGCCTAATGCGTAAGGGCCACGCGCTATACGCATGCTACGTTCACGACCTCGAAGCGGAAGGGGTAAAGATAGACAACATTCCGGTGGTGAGAGAGTACCCGGATGTGTTCCCAGAGGACGTTCCTGGCATGCCCCCTGAGAGGGATCTCGAGTTCACCATAGATCTTATCCCGGGAACGGAACCTGTATCAAAGGCTCCTTACCGCATGGCACCGCCGGAGATGAAGGAGCTAAAGGAACAGCTCGAAGAATTGCTGGAAAAGGGATATATCCGACCGAGTACGTCTCCATGGGGAGCACCGGTCTTATTCGTCAAAAAGAAGGATGGGAGTCTGAGACTGTGTATTGACTATAGGGGACTTAATCAAGTCACTATCAAGAACAAGTATCCGTTGCCCAGAATCGAGGATCTGTTTGACCAGCTGAAGGGAGCTACTGTGTTCTCCAAGATCGACCTGCGATCGGGATATCATCAGCTGCGAATTGCTGAGAAGGACATCCCAAAGACAGCGTTCAGGACTCGCTACGGACACTACGAATTCACAGTCCTGTCATTCGGACTGACGAATGCCCCGGCGATGTTCATGAACCTCATGAACAACGTGTTCCGAGGACTGTTAGATCAATGCGTAGTGGTATTCATAGACGACATCTTGGTCTACTCAAGGGACGAGGAAGAACATTCCGAGCACTTACATAAAGTGCTGAGGATCCTCCGAGAAAATCAGCTATATGGGAAGTTGTCCAAATGCGACTTCTGGCTGAGGGAGGTAACCTTCCTTGGGCATATCGTATCCGCCAGCGGAGTGGCGGTAGACCCGGCGAAAATCTCGGCTGTAACCGAGTGGGTACCCCCGAAGAGCCCAACGGAGATAAGAAGCTTCCTCGGACTGGCGGGCTACTACAGGCGATTTGTCCAAGATTTCTCCAAAATCGCCCGCCCATTGACCCAACTGCTGAAGAAGGGGGTGAAGTATGACTGGACTGGCGAGTGCGAAGCCGCATTCCAGGAGCTGAAGAAACGACTTACCACGGCGCCGGTGTTGGCGTTACCATCAGAGGATGGAGACTTCGAGGTGTATAGCGACGCCTCGAGAGAAGGACTGGGATGCGTACTGATGCAGGATCAGAAGGTCATAGCGTACGCATCACGACAGCTGAAACCGCACGAGCAAAACTACCCGACGCACGACCTGGAACTGGCCGCGGTCGTGTTCGCCCTAAAAATCTGGAGACACTATCTCTATGGGCGGAAGTGTCGAATGTTTACCGACCATAAGAGCCTCAAGTACATATTCACGCAAAGAGAACTGAACTTGAGGCAGAGGAGATGGTTGGAGTTGATCAAAGATTACGACCTAGAAGTCGCGTATCACGAGGGCAAGGCCAACGTCGTGGCCGACGCCTTGAGTCGGAAGGCGCAACATGTCACGAACTCACTGGTGATACCGGCCGAATTGTACAGAGATTTGGCGAAACTAAGCCTGGAACTGGTGCAGCCCGGTACGGTAACCGAGGTCGTCAACGCGATGGTAGTAAGCCCTACCGTATTCGAAGAAATACGACTCGCCCAGTCGGGTGACGAACAGATGGAGGAAATAAGGAGAAGCATTGCCGAAGGAAAGGCAGCAGATTTCCAGATTCACGAGGACGGGAGCGTCCGCTCCAGGGGAAGATGGTGTATACCCCGGGAGTCCGCAGATCTGAAGAAGAAGGTAATGGAGGAAGGCCATAGCACCCCCTACTCGGTCCACCCCGGAGGGGATAAGCTGTATAAGGACTTGAAGAAAAATTATTGGTGGCCGAACATGAAGAGAGAGGTGGCCGAATTCGTGGCAAGGTGCCTTACCTGCCAGAAGATCAAGGCAGTACGGCAAAAGCCCCTAGGATTAATGCAACCATTGGAGATCCCAAGCTGGAAGTGGGATAGCATCTCCATGGATTTTGTTTCAGGGTTGCCACGATCGCCAAAAGGAATGAATAAGATTTGGGTGATCGTGGATAGGTTAACGAAGGCCGCCATTTTCATCCCGATGAAGGACACGTGGACAATGGACCAACTAGCAAGGGCATACATAGACAATGTGGTACGCCGGCACGGGGTGCCGCATGACATCATCTCGGATAGGGATAGCAGATTCGTCTCCCAGTTTTGGACCAAGCTGCAAGAAGCTCTGGGGACGCAGATAAAGATGAGTACGGCGTTCCACCCTATGACGGATGGACAGACGGAGCGAACTATACAGACGCTGGAGGACATGTTGAGGGCTTGTGTGTTGGAGTTCAAGGGAAGTTGGGAGCACCATTTACCCTTGATCGAGTTCTCCTATAACAACAGTTACCATGCGAGCATCGGCATGGCGCCCTTCGAGGCACTATATGGACGAAGATGCCGGAGCCCATTGAGTTGGGAAGAGAACGATCGAGTAATGACAGTAGGGCCACAACTGGTGGAGGACATGGCTCAGCAAGTTAAGGTTATCCAGGGGAAGATGAGAGCCGCTCAGGACCGGCAAAAGAGTTATGCGGACGTGAGACGGCAGGACTTGGAATTTCAAGTCGGTGACAAGGTCATGCTGAAAGTCTCGCCGATGAAGGGCGTAATGCGCTTTGGCAAGCGGGGGAAACTGAGCCCACGATACATAGGGCCATATGAGATCCTAGAGAGAGTAGGGAATCTGGCGTACCGGCTGGCGCTGCCGCCTCAACTAGCACGCGTCCATAACGTGTTTCACGTTTCCCAGCTAAAGAAGTATGTGCCCGACGCGTCGCATGTACTCCAACCGGACGTAATCGAATTGGATGATGACTTGACCTATGAAGAAACCCCGGTGCAAATACTCGACTACAAGGAAAGGGTGACAAGGAATAAAACTGTAAAGATGGTCAAGGTCCTGTGGTCCAACCACGAGACGGAGACGGCAACCTGGGAATTGGAAGCCGACATGAGGCAACGTTACCCTACCCTCTTCCAAGACGACCCGACCACAGTTATGGGGACATAACTGTATTCTTAAGGGGGGGAGGATGTAACACCCGAGGAAAAACAAATTCAAATTGTTTTGAACTACGTCATGACTTGATCCCTTCACAGGGTACGTAGGCAGCTTAGAACTAATTTCTAAGTTCAGTCACGAAATAAAACACAAAATACATCACGAATTAGATCACAAGGACGATAGGAGATGTTGGAACCAACTTAGACTAGGCTAAGTAGGACCCGGAAATGTTGCGAGCGATAAGCCGGACTCGTAACAAGATTAAGGAGAAGATTCCGCAATGAAAACGCCCCAGGGAATCGAACTAACACGTAGAAAACCGATAGGGGAAAGCGAGGGAAGACCGACGGAACACGCGGAGCCGAACCGGCCGGTCCGGCCGGCCCGCGCTGTCCGCGCGCCGCCGCGCGGCCACCGCGCGGCCAAGGGCGTCGCGACGCCAGGCCTGGCGCGCGTGCTCCGCGCGACCATAGGGGTAGGTGCGCGCCACCTCCGCGCCAGAGGGGCTGAAGGTGTAATCTTTCCATTCGGGGGTGATTTTCTTGCCGAAATTGCATCTCCCTTCGAGGGAAACCAAATCCCAGCCTTAAGGAAGGCTTAGGGGCGGCTGGGAGACTCAAAACCCTAGTCCCACAGAAAACTCACTCCCACATTACTCCCAAACTTCCTCCCCAAGCCGAAACTCTTCCGACGACACTTTCCGGCAAGCATTCCGGCGACGACGAGGCGAGAGGAACCAAGCCCTGCCCTCTAGACTCTTGGTAAGCCATTGTGCAATGTTTCAATTCGTCCATAGATCCCAGAAACTCGAATTCTAACACTATTTCCTTACTACGATTTCACGTCGGAAAACGAACAAAAAGCGATCGGAGAAGTTGGCCGTTCGTCGTGACCCTAGGACATCCGGAAACCCAATCCAGCGACCCTAACATCATTCTAAGTAAGTTAACACCTTACTCACAAATTTATGCGGTTGGTTGTTGTTTAAATCTCGAGATATAGGCTTGTAACAAAAATCGGTTTTCAAAAACCCTATTTTCGTCCAATTTTAAAGACTCGCCAAAAACTCGACCTTCGGGAATTCAAACCGAAAACTTTTCAACATAAAAGTTGTTCCTAACACCTTTAACTATCTTGTGTCCAAATTTCAGCCATTGACATTAAGTTTTGCTATCCCAATTTTCGCCATGAACTTTCTGTAACAAACCGAACGTTTTAAATCTGTGACAGATTCCTTCATTCAACTTGATGCATGTTTTTCACCCATTTTTCGAATGATTTAACTTTGCATTTCTAAACAAAAGTTGTAGATAATTGTGTCTAGATTATGCCTACAAAATTTCACGAATTTTGGTGTTCATTTGATATGTCAATCGGCCAAGTTTTTAGAACTGTTTTGAATTCGTTTTAAGGGCCATGCGTATGCAGTGTGTTGCACACGATTTTTGAGTACCAAGAATTCACTATTTCCAAAAACTTAAAACATGAAAGTTGTTCCTTAATGTGTCCTGTAGCTACTGTAAAAATTTCACATCGATTGGTTTTGAAATGAATTTTTAATCGGCGTTATACGAACCTGTGACGGAAACAGTTTTTAAGACGTAAATTATTCTTTGCAATAAACTCAAATTTTAACACACTTCGGAACCTTATTTCCAAAAGCTTAAAACATGAAAGTTGTTCGTGTGTGTGTTTTTGAATTACTGGCCAAGTTTCAGAATTTTTGGAGGAAAAACGAATTTTCAATTAAGAAAGGCGTAAATTGCCTCGAATAGGATTTTTCGAACTTGAGAAAACTCGAACTATGAAAACGCGATATCGATCTTTTGATAACTTTGAAATACGAACTTTCGAAAAATCCCGTTCACTAGGCTGAGCCGATCTTCATACTATCATTATCTTTGAGACTGCCTCGTTAGTGGTCTCCTTACTATCTGAGATTGCCTCGTTAGTGATCTCGCGCGCTGTATTTGTGGACTGCCTCGTTAGTGGTCCTACTATCTTTGAGACTGCCTCGTTAGTGGTCTCCCATTGTTTGGACTGCCTCGTTAGTGGTCCTACTATCTTTGAGACTGCCTCGTTAGTGGTCTCCCATTGTTTGGACTGCCTCGTTAGTGGTCCTATGTTGAGATTGCCTCGTTAGTGATCTCCCGGTATGGTGTCCTCTTCTTAGTTTACGGGATGAAAAGTAAAAGACTCGTGTGAGTGTTTCATTATGCTTAAATCGTATTTATCCTGTCTTCAATTACGTATTTAAATTTTATGCATCTTAAATTATGCTTTAAATTTCGCTTTTTAAAATTAAGTTCTTTAATCACGATTTTCCGCTGCTAATAAATCAAGTATTTTTAAATTCCCGTACGATAAGCGAAATCTTTAGTTTAAACACTTGTAACCCCTTTTATTTGTTAGTTAGGGATTAACTTACTCAGTATATTTTTATACTGACAACCGTTGTCATTTCTTTTTCTTACAGAGTACGTCGAGTGACGCATTGCATATGCACTTGGGGGAAATCATAATGGACATTTTAAATTTCTGCATCGTACTGTTTTTACCGGGTCTGTTAAACCCGAGGATTTGGCCATGTTGGCCGTGATTTTACTTTCCGCTGCACTTACCTTATTTATTTTCCGTACGTGATAATTTCTACTATCGTACTAAGTATTATAAATTTCCGGACTAAATCTTGAAATGTTTTTAAATCTTTCTCATACCCACAAGCCTTGCATTTCCTTAGCAAGCTCGGGAAGCCGTGTCTTACTAGGGAATTGCGGCGGTGACATCCCGGCCTGGGTTATCAAATCCGGGGTGTTACACCTTGGGTGCATTTGTTCTGTGCGAAGTACGGCCACTTGAATTATCTTTATTTACATAGGCCGGTTGCATCTGCCCTATACAGAGACCATGGTCAAGTCTAGTCCGCTTTTGGTTTCAGGCATACGCCTTCGGATAGGTAATGGGAATTGTAATTTCTGGGACAGCTTCAAGCTGGGGCAATTGGTTCTCGAATACCTTTTGTCCATATATCCGATTCAGAACTTAAAGTTAATCAAATCTTTGAAAACGGCCAGTGGCACTAGGAACGCCTTTACACTCATATTCCAGATTCTATTAAAACAGAAGTTAATAATTATGGTCCTCTTATGTGTCATGAGTCGGTCCCTGATTCTTGGTGCTGGGCGGGCTCGATGGACGGGAGTTATACAGTTAAGATGCGGTATGATTTGATTTTGAAACAACGGGGCATTCTAGAAGATAGAAATAAGGTTTGGGTTTGGAAAATGAGAACGTCGGAAAATGTTCGCTTTTCAATGTGGCTCATAGTGCAAGATGTGCTTCCAACTAATGAAGGGTTTGGTGGGGTTATCCGTAATTCGGATGGGGAGTGGATTGAAGGGTTAATAATCTTGTTGCAGAACTCCATGGTATATTGAACGGCATGAGGCGGCTTCGGACACTGGGAGTGGAGGATGCTATTTGTTTTTCAGACTCGCTTGAGGCCTTGAGGATTATTCGTGATGGTATTTCTATAATCATTGGCTAAGGTCGTTGGTTCTTCTCATTTCTGATTTTAAGGATCAACTGCCTAGGGTTAGTTGGTTTCATATCTTCAAGAGGGAAATAAGGTTCCAGATTCTTTGGCTAAACTCGGCACTAACATTGTGAATTTCTATACTTCATGGGCATTTCCTCCGAACGTGATTCAAGGGGCACTAGCAGCAATAGATCGGGCACCGTTACAGTGACTTTGAGTTTTTTTGTTTTCATGTTCTCCATTCCAAATCCCCTTTCAGTAGATTTTTTTTAAGTTTTTTTTTCCCCCTTTTGTTATCTTTGCTGACGCTTTGGCATCCAACTCACAAAAAATAAAAAAATAAAATAAAATAAAATTGCGTTTCTATCAAACCAAAAGCCAACCGCACACGAAAATTGATTGTTTCAGATATAAAGTGCCACAGTTATTGTTTCAGATATGCAGCAGGCACTGACTATTAAGTGTTCATTCAAGAATTTTAAGTACACATTTTGAAAATCTTTGTCCAAAGCCCAAAGTGAAACATGATCTCCAAATTCGGTTTTATGTACATATTTTGAAAATCACATCAAACCCCAAAGTAAAACGTGATTTTCAAATTGTGCACTTGAAATTGAATGTGATCCTTCAAGTAAAATAAGGCAAAATTCAATCAAGCTTATATCCAAACTGGGCTTCAGCTTACATCTAAACTGTCCAATAATTCTCAGAAGTATCAGGATTGCACACTATATATTAGACATCTAATACTACATCTATGCATGAAAGTGTATCATTAGAAAGTTCTATCTGTGTAAAATGACAAAGGTCACACTTTGTTTGAAAGTGTAATCATGGGCTAACACAAAGAAATTGAGAAGAACGCGAAAGCAGGGTAGTCTCATTGTTAAAACATTACCCCTTGCAAGAAACTACGAAGATTCTGGCGCAGAAATAAATGGAATTACATAACTCTTGCAATCCAAAAAGAGGAGAAATTGTAGGGCACTTGCCCAGAGCCGCATTATCCATACAACTTTTCATCCATATCGCCGACACGGATCCATTAGTATTCCTACACAAAAAAACATATCTATAAATTTAATATCATTACTCGTATCAAGAAAAAGGCTAAAGAGTCGGACCGAAAAAATTTAGAATCTAAAACAAGAACGAAACACTAGTAGCCAGTCAATGATAGGATCAAATAAAGTCTACAAAAAGAATTTGCAGATATTTGTAGTTGCTTAAAGCACTAAACCTTTGAGACTATACACATTCCATGAGCAGGAAGGATCAAATCAGTGTTGCATAGGTCGGGCCACACGAACCCATTCTTATAGATACTGAACTCAAAAATTCCCAAAATTTAATGGAAATAGAAACACACTCCCACAGGCAATAGTCGGCTCAGAATTCAAACAAAATAACACAATCAAAAGAAAATTTAAAATACCTATTGCAAGACCAAGAATACAATGAAGCCATGCCTCGGCCCCACAATACATTAATCCTTCCAATCGCATCTTCAACAAAAACACAATGCAAAATTCAAACAAATGAAACCATAATAAGAGTAAAGGAATTTCATGAGAACTATTCTTTTATTCTGATCTGTCTCATACCAATGCAAATTCAAGCAAATCATACATGTTATCCTAATTGTATAGTTCTAAAATCCAAAACCTACAGTATGATTCACAATTGTTCACTTAATGCAGCCATGAGCTCTTCTGGTGATAGTTCCCAAATTGGCAGGTTAGTGAGCTGTTGTTTTAGTCTCTCCTCTTGTGCACTGCATACTGCTTCAGCGACATCCCATAAATTTTGAGGCATCCCTAATTACAGCATCATGACCTTCAATCTGCACACATATTCGAATTAAGTATGGAAAATTCAATCAGGGCATGGCAGTAGAATTTTGATTAAGAAAGGCTCCCGAGGCCAGAAGAAAAATTCAAAACTAAACGGATTTAAGGGGTAATATGCGCTCGCGCATCAAACCTAATTCAGAACTCAACTTTTTCCATAGCTCCCAATACACATGTGGTTCAATTTCAATCATTAACATCATTCGAAATGTAAAATACTACGCACATGCAAATGCACATCTCCATTTTAATATATATCATGGCATCAGTGAATCATACCCTCTCACCAACCACTACTCCATCATTTATTTACTGCTGGAATAAGCCTAGAAAAATTAACCAAGCTGCAAGGGCTGTATATAAAAAATAAGTGATATGGAAATAGATGCATTTTGATTTTGTGGAACAACTTGAGGGGAGCCGCCATCTGTGTATCACCTTAGGCAGAAAATAGAAGAAAGAACTCCACCAACAAATCCAACCATAATATATAATATCAGTTTCAAACAAAACATTTAAAAGAAACCTACACTCCAGCCTCATTTTTTTAACACTTAATAAAGGATGTGTATAATTAATTAATAGATTATCAAACTAACGACCAATTCATAGATTATCTAACATTTAACACTAACAACACCAAAAACACCACCACTACCTCCGAAGCTCGAGAGTAGCAGAAAGGGATAGGTTGATCCCACAGCACGAAATCCACAGAAGGGAATCGGGCGAAAGGCTTCCGGCCCTAGTCTATGACCACCTCAATTAAATATCCCAACTCCCGATGGTCCGGCAGCATCTGCCGCTTGTCCTCGGGCAAAAAAGTCGGTATCATCAGGTCCAAATCCAAATCACATTGCGATTGGCGGGCAGAGTTAGAGTGGTTTGCGGAGGAATATGAAGATGGATGCGGAAAAGGGTCGTCTTCCATGGGAATTGGGGGAAATCGGAGATAGAAGGGATTTGGGAGAAATAGGCAAAAAGAGAGTGTCGTCCTCCATTTCGAATTGGGGGATATGGAGAGGAAAGGGTTTGTGAGAAATAGGGGAGAAAAAAAAATAATAATAATAATAAAGAATAAAAAAAAGGATATCCGCTGCCAGGACTCGAACCTGGGACACCCAGTTGGGAGTGCCGCATGATCAATTCATGCTTCAATTTTGCTACAGCGGAGATTTGAAGGAGCCTTACCAAATTTTTACTTAAACATTTAAAGCGAATTATTTTTGTGAAACAAAAATGGAAATCCGCACCCAGGACTCGAACCTGGGACACTCTGTTTAGAGTGCCGCTGAAACACCCCGGATTTAATCACCCAAGCCGGGGCATTACCGCCACACCTTTTTAAACAAGACACGAACCAAGTCGAGCTTATTTAGAAAAATGCTAAGGCTAAGTTGTACCAAATTTTAAAACAATTTAAAATCCATTCAAATATGCCGGAAGTAAAATCAGTTCAGAGTATCACATGCCTAAAGTAAGTAATAGTAGTGCGGAAGCAAAATAGGGCCAAACAGACGGCCAAAACCAAAGTTCAACGTTCCAAGTTCAATACGAGAATTTTAAAATATAAAATAAATGCGACAAGTTCTTTCTTCGAAAAATCTTATCCCTCCATGTGAATGCTTACTCTTCGAAATCTGAAAGAAAAATAGGGATAACAACAAATCAGTACAAACGGTACTGTGTAAGTTAACAAACCACACAACAATTTTGGAAATCTTAGTAAGATTATATATATATTTAATTAAAGAAGGTAATTTACATCATGAATAAAATTATTTAAAATCTCGCATACGCCAAAAATAAATCTTTTACCGTTGCTCAATATGATCGAGGACACCCCATTAACATATCCTAGGGACGAACCCACAGGACCAACCTTTGGGACTTTATACCCACAAGGACTCAAACATATCCTAGGGACGAACCCTTGGGATCAACCTCTGGGACTCGTACCCACGAGGTAAGTGCATGCAGCGGACCCTATACAGACACACTCCGGAGCCCTAGATAACCCATACGGATACATATAGGAGTATAGACTCATACATCACAATAAATAAATGCCGTTTTGGCTACAAGAGGGGGCGACATAACACGCCAAGTGCACATACCCTCGAGAAATAACAAGCATCCCACTCGATCATAGATCACAAAGGTTTTTATTTTTTTGTTTTTTTGTATACAAAAAAACATATATACGTATTTATATATATATATATATATATTTTTTTAGAGTTTACTCATTACATAAGTTAAAAGAATCTCATCAACTCAAAAATGACTCTAAATAATGTCATTAAGCATTTCCATAGCTAGATTCCTCCATAATCATCAAATACTGTGCTCGCATGACTTATTCAAGGAAAGAAAATGTTCCAGACTCCAAAATTACCAAATCCGAAATATACATATTCGATCCACCATGATCTGTTGGTTTGGATTTATTAAAATATATAGGTTTTGCCAAAATTTCTTCAATCCATGCATATATTCAAACTATTTGACTCTCAAAATTCCCATATTCAAGCATAACTATTTTTATATAGAAATATATATATCTTATCTTATCTTACTATCTTATCTCTATATATTATAAGAGGAGTTCCCTAGGTTTCCGTGCCATCTCCAATTACAAATTCAACCGTTGGATCATATCCAATTTAATTCTACACCGTCAGATAAAAATTCAATTGCCAAATCCGTGCGTTGGATCGAATCTTCCTCTTTATGGCTCAGCTTTTCCATCCAGCTCTCAAAGCCCGCTTCCTTCGTCAATCTCTCTGTCTCGCCTCTCACACACCACCACTGCCGCCGACAACCTCGCTCTCTCTTCCGCCTCTCGCCGCGCCGCCGCCGTCCTCGACATCCGCCCCCTGCAAATTCACTCACGCCTTTCTTATTTCTGTCTTTGGTCACAATTCTTCGGGACATGAATTAGGGAAAGTTCTGTTTGCCCTAATTTCTCCGGCGCGTTCGACGATGGCTGAATCCCCATCTCAGGTACTTTATCCCTTGTCTCGGCAATTGATGGTTGTTTGATTTTGGGTTTTGTTTTTGGTTTTTGCAGGGTTTTGATTTCAATTTTCGTGAATTACAGGTTTCGCTTGTCTTGCTTTCCTTGTCTCGGCAATTGGTGGTTGTTTGAATTTCGCCAGGTTTTTTTTGGAGAATCCGTTTGATTATTGATGATTCTAGAGACATTTGTATTTCCGCAATTCCGTAATTCTTAATTTTGCTCTTCGTTTTAGAAAGGAGATTCAAAATAGTGTTAGATTTTAATGGAGTGCGGGATGGAGCGATTTCCAGAGACAGGTTGTCAACTGAAAAGACGAGAAACCTGCTACTTGACAATGAACTGAACAGTGAAAAATTGAAGGTCATTGATCTTAGAAAGGAGCTGGAGGAGTTGAAAACACAAAGTCTGTGCCATGAAGAAGCTTCTGTCAATGTGCTTCCACTTTCAATGGATGGAGTTACTTCCAGTCTTACACATTGTGAAGCAGCTGAATTGCAAGAAGTATGCATTTTGTTTCTTCATAAATTTGCAACGATTTTCTTAATGCTGTAAAAATCTAGATTTCCCATTCTTAGAAATTGGAGGGAGGCATGAAGAATCCAGTTTTCTGGGTATATCCTAAGTTGCTGCTGTATGAATTGCATTGTTTTGATAACTTGCTTTCTTGGCTTTGTTAAGTCTCAAATTGTCATTTAGTAATTTAAATCTTCCATGAATAGGTATATAGCATAATACATTGTCATTCAGCTACTGTGGTCTCTCCATACCATGGCCAGCTTTTGAAGTCGCCATCTTATTCTAAATATGTTCTATAAATATACTTGTTACTTGTTTCAGGTGAACTTGGAAGTTACATCTTCCTCAACAGAGTTGGAGCAAACTCAAAATGAAATGAGATCTGATCCTTCAGTAAGTAATCTATATGTGCAAAAATTAACTGCTGGCATACATGTTCTTACATATTGAAAGTACATTTTCAATGACCAGTTTGCAGATTTGAATGCAACTTATTCATCTTGCTCTGATGATGCGGAAGAACCTTGTGTTCAGGTATTACATTGAATCAACTTGTTACGTATTGTCTTTCTATGTGGTAGCTTGCTGGAGTTGGATCATTATACAGTAATATTTCATATTTGTCCTGAGGATGATGCTAACCTGTGATGATTGCTTTTTCATCAGCTTGTTGAAGACCTGGCAGAAAGAAGAAATAACACTCAAGGTGTAAACGAAATCGAAGAAACCTGCCCAGTTTATGTGTGTGAGAGAAAACATGAACTTTCAACAACAGATGATGCTCAAGATATAAAGGAACGCGCCTGCACAGCAGGTGTGATTTCTAAAAGTCAGGATATTCCAGCAAGCACTGGTGACGCAGAAATTAAAGAAACTATTTAGCTCACATGTGCATGCCAGCCCTCAAGTCATGCTTTGGATATTCTGGGACATCTCAAGAGTGTTGATTCAGAATATGAATGTGGTGTTAATTCTGAAGATGCTGAAATTTCAAAACTTGAAAAAAGGGAACCAAGTCTGCTTATAGAAAGCAATGAAGAATATGGGTCTTCCAAAAGTAAAGACATCATTCAGCAGACAATTACATGCCAGTCCTCAAGTCACAAATCATGGCACGATGATGTGAATATTCTGGGGCATCCCAAGAGTTCGGATACAGAATATGAAGGTGGAAATATTTGTGATGATGCTGAAATTCCAAAGATGCAAAAATGGATCCAATTCAGCTTGTAGATAGTGCTGCAGGTTCATTCTCAAATTGTGCCTTCATCGTATATATTTAGGTTTCCAAGCTCCCCCAGCTCTCTCCTTAGTTATGTTGCACCCTATGTACATAACTAAATGATGTTGTCTTAGGTTTCTTACTTCTAACACTTGCCAATACCCATTAGCTTGATACTCTATTACTAATGTTAGCTGCATGAATATTTCATGCCCAGGAATTTTCTTGCTTCTGAGATTGTTATGCATGCTAAGATAAGATGCACAACAGACTTTTATCCCTTTTCTTGGAGGAAACAAAAATTATATACTCAAGCTTTTAGGTGAGAAGGACGTTAACATGGTACTAGAGTAGAAGGTCCTGTGCTTGAATCTCCATAATTATCTCCATTTGTGAGAACATGTTTTGTATGCAAGGGTTTGTGAAAAGAATTTTGTATGCACATGAGGAGGGTGCATGTTGAAGGAATAAAAACATATAAAAAAAATAATGTCTCCTTGCCAGATTAGCTTAAGCCTATACTGAAATCGGCATTAGCATTTTTTTATTTTTATTTTTTTTCACTTATCTACTTTGTGAACTTTGCGTTCCTGAGACGAGATAGGATCAACGAATTTGTTTGTTAATCGAGATGGCTGACGGCGAACACCATGGACGCTGCATTTTCCCCTTAACAAGTCTGCAAATTGAGTAAAGAGAGATACTATTATTCTTCAGCTTTGAATTTGGTTTGTTATTTCGTTTTAAAAATTATTCGACAATATTTAAGCATTCATGTCTGTGTATGAGCTGTATGTTTCGTTTGAAATTACTTGATTGCTGGAAAACTTTGTTAAATTTCTCATAATAGAGAAGATATTACCTTTTGTAGGGATATTCAGTCCTATTTTGTGAATCTGAGCTTATTTCTTGCTTCTGAAAGTGGGAAATTCTACATATTGGTGGAAAACAAGCGGAGGACGATGGATCAATATATGTCAGACCCTACCCATTGATGGCAGTTTCTGGTCAATAAGGTTGTTTTCTATCTTTTCGAGCATGCTAATTTAGGCGGGTAGAATAGGTTGAGCCGAGCTCCAGTTACTGGTGATGTAGCCTGCTACATGTTTAAGTAAAACATATGGCCATAGAATGTATACATAATTTGGGGCTAAGAATTGAATAAGCTGCATCACATCTGATGAAAGATTACATGAAATACATCATATATTTGCTCATAGAAAGATTTTATTCTTCAATAACAGAATCAATTTACATACCAAAATTCTATTATGAGCAGTGATTCCCGAGCATAAATAATCTTGGAACTGACTCGTTTTATGAACCCTATTGTATTCTCAACCTTATTTAAACCGAAGTTTTGAAAATAACTTTCTCATAATGTACAGTCCAGGTTGTCTCCATTTGCCAATACAAGGGTCAGAAAGGAGGAAAAAATATTGCAAGAACTTACAGAGCATAAGGATTGTTCCACAGCTGAGGTAGCACAATCAAAAAAGTGGTTTGCCTTTACCGATGCCATGGAATTGTCCAGGCACCGAGCGTTTCTACCTGTAAAGAGGCTCAGGATGACCTGGATAGAAAACAACAAGTTATTGGAGAGTACCTTGTTCGGTTTCATTGTGTTTGAGGTTTCGTGGAACAAATAAATAATTTATTACATTATTTTTGTTGGATCTAACAAATGCTTACAGTATTTCTACATCATATATAGCCTACTTTTTAAGCAGTTAGTAATTAACTTTACTGGTGAATCAATTTTGCAGTCCTTCGGAGTTCATTGGTGTCCCTTCAATGCTCTAAACTAGGCTCCCATCATCATTTGAGTAAGCACCATCGACTTAACATTGAATAAACACTCTGTTAAAAATGATTCAGTGACTTGATTTTGATATTCAATATAAATGCCCTGCCTATGTGCACCGTGTTTTTTTTTTCCCCCGCACATCTTGATTATATGATTATTTTTTCATGTCAGTAGTCAAAATATGCTCCTTGCATTAATTGGGTGCGATCAGTTTTTTTTTTTTTTTTTTTTTTTTTTTTTTTTTTTTTCCAATTGTTGATTTGATGCCAATCATCGAGAAATTAAGAATCTTTTTTATTCAATTTGTGGATTGCTATTTAGATTTTTGCGGGATTAGGAAGCGCTGTGCGGATTCATATAATATGAAATAGTTATGGATTTTGAGAACAATGTTTGTTTCTGAGTTTTGGTATCAATTTTGAAGTGTGGGATTTTTAATTTTTACTTGGAGATTGGAGTTAAATTTGCTTACTGGATATTTGTTGTTTTGCAGGCCTGTGGTTAGTCTGGTGTATCCTCTGTAAGTCGGGTTTGCTTTCCTTCTTATTTAAATGTTTGTGGTTGATTCCTTACGATTATGTTTCTGGACTAGGTTTTGGCTTTAGGGAGTTTATGTATGTGTTTATGTCATGATTGGGGTTAATTTGGTCTGGTCTTTTTGAATCATTGTGGCAGATATGCATCAATTTGGGCGATTGAGACGAAGTCATCTGTTGATGATCAACAATGGCTGACCTATTGGGTTTTTTACTCCATGATTACCCTTTTTGAGCTTACTTTTGCAAAGCTTATCGAATGGTGAGTTCTTATCCTGGTCAGGTGTAGCCTGAGTTCTTATTATCCCTTTTTGAGTTCTTATTGCAAAGCTTACTTTAACAATATTCCTGTATTGATTCTTCAACCACTAATGGTAAGGTCTCAGTTTGAGCACTAATTTGATTCTCTACAAACCTTTATGCTATTAACAATAAACTTCCTCTAGATTTGTCTAGGTTAACACCGAAAGAGTCTTGGTCCAAACAAAGGGCTTCCACCAGATACCCACTTCAAGTTCCACGAAAATATCTCAGAGAATTTGTTTTACAGCCTCCATTTCAGGAAAAGGTATGATACCCATATATGGAATTTTATTCTTTCTTGATTGTTTTCCCTTTCATATACTATAACTTATTATGCACTACTCACTCTGAATTCAGTTGGATAAATTACCAGAATATGTAAAAAGAATGAACCTAGTGGCTGCAGAAAGTTACACATTCCAGAATAAAATGTCTTCTGGTTGCTGTGGAGTTGAGGCTTTTTACAGGATGTTATCTGACTCTGGAGCTTCCACACAGTACATGACTAAAGAGTAATGTTGTTTCTTGAGTAAATTTCATCAATGCACGGGATTTTTAAGCCTGAAAGAATATTCCTTACCATCTTCATATGCTCATATTTTCTTGATCTCATTAAGAGTTAGTGAGTTACATGTTTGTGGTTTTTCGTTTGGGATTTGGGTGTGGATCAATTCTCCCTTTTTGACTACTGCACGTCTCTGCATTTAGTCAACTTGATCAATGCAATAAATTTAAAACACAGTGCATCCTCTGATAATATGCTTTGGAAACTTTGCTAAATAATATCCCCTTTCCCTATTTAATTTAGTTCATCCTATCTCCTGCCATTTTATTCTTTATCGTTTAATTCATTTGTTTGATTGTTAATGTAGATGGGTTTCTAATCACTATAAGTGGATCGTTTGGAAACTTGCCTCTTATGAGAGATGTTATCCTGCTAAATTCTCTGGAAAACTGTTGCTGGTCTCTAATGTGCTTGAAGAATTAAAATATAGGTATTTAAGCCTTAAGGCATGATTTTCCTTTGCTGTTAGATCTTTCTGGAATCTAATGAAGTGATGATCATCTATTATTGTATAGGTATGAGAGAGAAGTCAATCATGGTCATAGATCAGCAATCAAGAAAATCCTAGATGGAGATTCACCACCTTCGTCAACAATGGTGCTATGCATTTCCTCTATTGGTGGAAAATCTTACCCCGAGGTCGGACATCAAGTTGCTTCATCTGAGGCAAATGGCCATGCCCTAAAGATACAGTTAACTGATGGGTGGTAAGGTGGTCTACAAATCAAGTAATGCACTTTACTCAAAAAATTATTTCCGACCAACTTGGGTAAATTCTTAGGTACTCTGTGAATGCTCTGTTGGATGAATTGCTATCTCAGAAGCTTGTTTCAGGGAAGTTTTTTTTGGGGCAAAAGCTTGGGTATGGCATACTTAGTATTTTATGCCACACTCATCTCATTTGGCACTATTTTTCTTAAGTTCCCCGCTGCATACGCTTACAGTTTGTTGCATGTCAAGCCACTCTTTTGTATGAGTCTAAACTGAAGTCTATAGAAGTATTTTACTCTTTACTGTTTGATAGAAAGTTCTTCATGATTTCATTTTTGGTGAAGTTGACATTCATATATTGGAGCTGAAAAATAAAAGTTTACTTACAATTGTTGGTATGGTCGGAATGGGATGAATTATTGGTAGTATAGCTCTCTTCTCTGGGAAGAAGTTCGATTAATTGCCTGTTTGAATGTTGAGATATGAAAGCATATATCGTGATGGAATTCATTACGTGATTCACATATGAAAGAATTAGCTAAGAAGTTGCTTCTGTTTAGATATACTCTTGTGTAGGTTGTTATGGCTTACTTCATTGTGAGTTTTTATGGTTTGTATGTGTTAATTATGACACACTGGTCAGAAATTGGGTCGTGCGGTTAATTCTTCTTTATTATTTGGTGAGATACTAAAGAAGAATAGTAGAATACACACCTCCTCAAATGTTATGGATCAACTATGAGCTTCTAATTAAATAATAATTTATTAGTATGTCTACGTATAATCTATTAATCTTTAGTCATAACAATTAACAAATTCAATTCCCTACCCTTAATGCATCTTTGCTTGGTGGTGACTTTAAAATGTTGACCCGAATTGTGTACTTGTAAGTTGTAATTCACTGTGATTTGTTAATGTAGCGTTTACAAGGGGAAACTCATTTCTCATTATGTAGAAAAATCCCGAACTCCATTTCATTTAAGGTTTTTTCGGTCAATGAGGTGATGAAATATCGTTTCTTCTTCTAAATGCCTGTTGCAACTTCCTCATTTTGGTTAACTATTTTGTAATCCAAGTTGCTCTTCATAATAAAACTAGAAGGAAGCATAACTGTTACTCTAGAATAGTTGATGGAATTGAACTGTAAAATTTAATTTAATTTAATTTTCCATCTTAGAATAGATGTCCAGTTCATATTGAGATGTATTGTGCAATACATTTAGAAGTTTTCCATTGTCTAAAGTTGTGGCAGATGTGCATCAATTCGGGGAATTGAGACGAAGTCGCCTGTTGATGATCAGCATTCGTAGTCTCAGCAACACCATCAGATTTTTCCATATTCGAATTTCCCCAAAATGAATGACCTTATGACGGTGAGTGGGATGCTGTAGTGTGTATTATTTTACGCATGTTTGTTTGTTTGTTGATCTGCTGGGGTTGTGGCAGCTTGATTTTTTTTTAAATTTATTTTGTGATTGTTTTATTTGGGAAGAAATTGAGTATGAATGCGACAGCTTTTCTGGCAGCTGAAATTTAGTCCAAAAGTACTGGTATGAACCACAGGGCATGTGCACCTGTTTTCTGGCAGCTGAAATTTAGTCCAAAAGTACTGGTATGAACCACAGGGCATGTGCACCTGTATCCTATACCCTATGTTTCATGGAATTGAACCCCTTTAATGTATCATTTTGAGTATGTGTTTGTTGTATCTTTGATTCATTATAGGAGCGTGCTGCTGGTGCATTGGCCAATTTGGCTGCTGATGAGAAATGCAGTCTGGAAATCGCTTCTGTTGGTGGTGTGCATGCCTTAGTTACACTAGCTCACACTAGCAACATGGCAGGAATCCAAAAGCAGGTTAGATTATTCCATAATAGAGTCATAAAGAATAAATGTTTGATATTTATTGAGCAACATTGTTTATTTGGACTATTATTCACCAAGCAGTTTGGCTATTCCCCCATCTTGATTAGCTGGTTGGCACCCACCGCTTCATACTCTCTTTTATTACTTTCTTAGTTTCTTTCTTCTAGCCCTAATGTGAATCACCTAATGGTGATTCGGTCATAAAATTTGATGTCTTTGTAAAAGAACTAACTGCCAAAATATCTATGATTGCAACACTGAGCACCAAAATGTTTTGGTTATAGTCTTGTGCCTTTCCAAGCACAAGCCTATGTTTATGTAATAGTCTCGTGTTTTAGCGATTATTATTATCATTTCCAGATTATTCTGCATAGTGCATTTTGTGTTGGAAACAGAACAAACCACTTGCGTTTGATTGATTGGTAAATCTCACTTGAGATCTGTTCAGTAAACACAACAAAACATGCATGAACATCTTAAAGCTGTGATGGATTATTTAATTTGTTGGTCATGCCAGTAAAACAATGACAATATATGTATGGAAAATTTTCAGGTTACTTGAACTTAAATTGAATTTGACTTGAGTTAAAGTGAGCTCTGTATGTTTACACCCTTGTAGCACTGTATGTTTACACCCTTGTAGCACTTGCTCTGACCTTGATTTGATGGAATTAAAGTGAGCTCAACTCTGTATGTTTACACCCTTGTAGCACTTGCTTTTAGTGTTTCTGATGTGGGTTCCTATCATGTATCTTGTTCTCCTTTTTGCGTCTTAAATCTGTGTTTTCTACTCTAGCTTCTGCAGTATTTTCTAGGCATAAAAAAAAAATATGAACTATAATTATTTTTTCTTACCTATAATTATTTTTTCTTTCTCCATGGGCAGTTATACATCCCTTTTACGCTGTTCACTATATTTCTATTTGAATCAACATTTACTAACAGCTTGCCATCAAGAAACTATAATGGGAATGCTCCTGCTGCCAATGCAATTCTATCTGGAGAGGCTGTATACGACCACTTCATATTCAGATTTGACTACAACGACTGGAAGGTACTGTACGAATTGGAAATCTTTTCCACTTAACCAGAACCATTACAGTGTCTTCTGTCTTTTGTTTTACCTTTCCCGCCCTTTGAAAATTTCGAAATTTGGAATGTGCAGGGATGGTCAGTGGCCTGCAAACAGGCATATATGTTGAAGATTTTGTTTTAGAATACAGTATTTAATAGATTCTTAAGTAACTTTGACACTACTTGTAACAAATTTATGTATTTCGGACTCTAAGTTTATGTTAGATTTGCATTCATGTATGTGGTGCTCAATGCGAAAATCTCTGCTAAACCATTTCTGTCCATTGGTATTTAAGCATTTAACTATTGCTTTTCCCTCAATTGGGCTGAAATATTCAATTTCATCTTGCAGTAAATGTTGAATTCTACTCCCATTGGGGACGAACTGATGCCCCACAGGATTGAGGCGGATGAATGTGGTGGCGGTGCACAGCCAGATTCAGAGCCCGAAGAAACTGAAGCAGCACTCCCCAGAACTCCAATATGGAAACTGTGCAGAAACCGGGGATTGGTTATGCAGGAGCAGGCGGTCGTTGAGGATTCACCCGAAGGCGACAATGCAACTGCAGCAGAAGCAGGTAAACCCTAAATATTATCTATATAGCCATAGTTTGATTATGCTTTTTTTTTTTTTTGAGTTTTTTTTTTGGTAGAAGCTGTTGAACTTTTGATTGATATGGTTAGTTAGCATAAATGGTTTCTTCAAGTCCCTGATGAGAATTGATCGATCACGATTAGATTTTAGCGGTCAGACGCAATTTTGATTTAATCTTACACGGCAGTAGGGAAGAGGAACCATGATTCATGTGGTTTAATTAGGTTTAGCACTATGCCATTGTTTTGTGAAGAAGTTGGTTATATCAAGGGAAAGTTTAAAGTAAGTTTTACAGCAAGATATAGCTAAGACTCAAGCTTTTACTTTTATCGTGTATATTCAATGTTAGCAGGGAGAGCTGTTGAGGATGTCGTTGAGATTAGTTTAACTGGTGCCTTTCACGAGGATTTGAATTCTCTCCCAAGTGAGGAGCGCATTCCTTCACTGATTTCACACAAATTTTTCTTGTCTTTGTAATTTCTTTGCTATTATGTTGTGTAATTGAATGAGGCCTTTTGTGTTTGGCTTTTGCAAAGTTTAATCTTCCAAGTTTCCATCAAAATGATAATCAACAGTTTTTTTTTTTGTGTAGGTCACTGAAATAGTTACAACAAACGTTAAAAAGGTTATGAAAAAAACAAGTGTTTAGAACCACCATTACATGTTGAATGGATCCTTGGATTCAAAGTTGGCAAGTTGGGTGCAAAATACTGCAACATGGATAGAAATGCCTTCCCATAGACTTTTTATAAAATGTAAAACTGTGTAGTTCTTATCAACCAAATGTCCGGTTGTGCTCATCAGGAATTGTTTACTAATACTAGAGTTATTATTAGAAAATTACTACTCTCTGTCTGTTAACCTTATGATTTATATATGTATCCCAAGGTGGACCTATTATTCTGTCTCAGGTATAATTTGGATAACATATTTAATCTTGTCAAAAAATGGCAACCAGCTGAATGATCTAAACAGACTTCTTTCAAGGAATTTACATGCCTAAATCTTTGCTTGTTTTGTTCCAGATACAAAATGAGTATGGGAATCTCGATTCTGCATATGGTGCCAGTGCGAAACCTTACATCAACTGGGCTGCCTCAATGGCAACATCACTAGACACAGGGGTGCCATGGGTGATGTGTCAGCAAAGTGATACTCCTGATCCTCTTGTAAGTTTGTTGTTGTGTTCTTTTTTTTTTTTTTTTTTTAACCGAAGGTCATTCACAGAGCATGCTGTAAGTTTGTTTAGTCATTGTATTTGAACTGGTGAATAACTATGCAGATTAACACTTGCAACGGGTTTTACTGTGATCAATTCACCCCAAATTCAAACCCGAAGCCCAAAATTTGGACAGAGAACTGGAGCGGATGGTACAACTTCCACCGTGTTATTACCTTGAGACGCTTAGCTGTTTCTACATGTATCTGTTCAATTGATTTTTAAGTTGGATGAATTTATTAGGTTCTCTTCATTCGGAGACCCTCTTCCATACAGACCAGTTCAAGACCTTGCTTTTGCTGTGGCATGGTTTTTCCAGCTTGCTGGAACCTTCCAGAACTATTACATGCTACTTACCGTAATCTGTCTTCGGGATTTTTGAGTGTTTTTCTTTCATAATAGTAATATTTTCTCTGGACGGTATCCTTCTTTCTTTCTTGTGCTTTTTGAATTAATCCATGATCTCATACCACAATTTTCGGTATTTGGAAAAGTTTTGACCTCATTTGGGTGCATGTGTTATATCTGGAATATTCTGCTGGGGATTGGGGATGAGAATTCAAAATAACCAACTGCTGGTCTGCTACCTACTACCCTCGTGAATTTGTTATTTTCTGGGTCGCAAGAAATATTGTTGGGAGTCGGGACTTGGGTGAATAATACAGTTTGCCCCCCCTGTTCCAGTTTATCTCATCATTTTCTTTATTTATTAGTTAATTAATTTTTGTCTTTTTGATTGCTTGGAGTTGAATTATGCTTTCGATGAATTTTATCATTCATTAGAATAAGATTATGGGTATTGATAGTAAGCTTATGTATTATTTATTTAATTTTTTTAAAATCTTTTTATTTACCATCTGATAGCGTTATTTGAGGAAAATGGCAGCTGCTCCGCCGCTGCACTCAACAATTCTTGTGTTTGTTTACACATATGTTAACATCTACCATAGAGATCGTAATTTTTTCCCACATCTATAGTAAACATGTCAAAAGCAGCAGCAGTCTAGCAGTCCTGACATCTCCCAACACCCATCCCCCTAAAAAAAAACTACTTGCACTTACCTATAATTATTTATTTTTCCCCACGGGCAGTTGTACCCTCAGTTCGCTGTGCATTTGCACAGCGTCTCCAACTAGTCTTACTATAAGAAGGACACCACAAATTTTGCCTCCTGCAATTAAAATCTGGACCGTCCATCCCATTCTAATTTGATTTCTGGCCATTGGATGCCTCTGAGTCTGCGTAGCCGTTGGATCATTGCTCAATTGATATTGGGCCGTCCGATCGGCAATGTAATTTTTCACCGCTGGATGTTGCAGGCAATTGGCAATCTTGAGCGTCGGATCGGAGGTTTCTTACCCATTACGCATTCGTCTCCAATGAAATTCTCTGTCTTCTTTTCTTACAGATTACAGATTACGGACTCCACTCCTCCCGGCTTCGTCTCCCTTGCAGTCTCACCCTCGCCCTTCTAGCACCGACCCAACGCAACTCACAACGCCACCGATTCCGCCGGATAGTGTGCGTACCCGTGGATCTTTGCTCAATTCAATTTGGAGCGTCCGATCACCATTTTCATTTTTTTTACCTAAAGTCGGATCCTTTTCTTCAAACCTACGCATCAACTTGCATCGATTCATCTCTGTTTCAATTGCAGATCGCCTCGCTGCCTTGCTCGCGCGCTGCCGTTGTTCCTCCCGTTGGTTTCGCCTCCGTCGTCTGGCCCGTCCTGTAGCCAGGTACCCATCGTTAATATTCTGTTTTGTTTGGGAAGAATCCGGTTTTGGATATTGTCGTATTGTGTGTAAATCTAATTTCTTACGATTTTTTGGGGTGTAGAAGAAGAGCCATGGGTATGGGTTTTGCTTGGGTTGTCTTCATTTTCCTTACTTTCTCAATGCTTGTTAGGATCCGACGGAACTCTCCGCGCGCAAGCGGACTTTTTGGCGTTACATTCGGCCGGCTTTGGGAGGTGCAGGATCCGTCGTCGGTGCATCTCGCACCTAGCGCTGTAAATAGCAGTGGCCTTCGCTGCTGCCCTGGCCGGCGACAATGGGCCGCCCTCCATGTACTGCCAGTCGGCATGGTGTTCTCGTTGCTTGGGTGATCTTGAATTTTGGGGTTTTTTGGTTTAATTATTGGTTTATTCTTGAATTTTGTTAATTGTTTGTTTATTCTTGAATTTTGGGGATTTTAGGTTTTCTGGTTCTGTAGGTATAGATTGGGGAGGACGTGTTTGCTCCGAGCCTGTGCATTTGTCGGATTTGGGCGGCGCGGTGAGTTCATGGTTGTCACTTTTTCCATTCTTTTATTCGGCTTTGCTGCTTTAGTTTGTTCATCTGATTTTCCACAATTTGGTGTCTGAAACGGAGTTCAATTATGTCTGTATGGTGGGTTGTTCATGTAGTATTGAGTTGGCATGGTATCCTGCTTTGTTTCCCTTTTGCCTTCGTTTCTTCCCGCTTTTGATTTGTAAGATTTGGCTTATATGGTTTAGGCATGTAAATTCTGCGGCCTTTCACTTGGTCATGTTGTTTTTACTGAATACTGGTGGAATTACGAGTGCTGGATTCTGTGGCCTGTAGTTGATTTGAGCTGTGGTTACTATCTTTTTACTATATATTCTATTTTACGTTCAATGGTTGTATAATTTGGAAATCTTTGTGCTGTTGTGGATGGCCTTTTCTTCGGTTACAGCCACCGTTTCCTACGACGACAAGGCCATCATTATTAACGGGAAGCGAAGGATTCTCATTTCAGGATCCATTCATTATCCAAGTACTTCTTCCGAGGTTCCATTTCGAATGAAGACCTGTTCCTCAATAACAATTCACAGGTTATTTAAGCACTAACCATCGGATTTGGATAATGCAGATGTGGCGCATCTCATACAAAAGGCTAAGGAAGGAGGGTTGGATGTGGTCGGGACATACGTGTTTTGGAATGGCCATGAGCTGTCTCCTGGAAAGGTAAATAATGCCTGAATTCTTACAGCAAATGATCTCTCAGTCTTGGGCGAGAATGAACTCTAGGTTTTGGAATTTCAATAAGAGATGATGAGATGGTAGAGTTAAACAAAATAAACATCACGGAGATAGATCCTCATTTCGTGTGTAGGCATACTATGAAGCTGCATTGACGAGATTGACTATTCTAAACCAAATTAGTATATACTATATTTCAAACCAAATTGACTATTCGAAAATCCGGAGTTTCTGTAATCATACTATTATGAATCTTGTTAGATGGAAATTTTGTTTATTCTATGCCAATTTACATATCTTCTCCATGACTTTTGATGAAACATGGGAATTTCATGTTTCGAAATCAGGAACAAATGGGGCATCTCAGCAAGTCTTTGGATTTCCTGTGGGATTGATAAGAGAGCCCCTCATGTCGTTTGGATTATAACACATATTTAACACTTGATGCCGTTTGTTGTGCTTTTGCAGTTCGGATTTCCTGTGGGATTGATATTTGCATTTTTGGTGTTGAAATTAACTTGGGATTGATATTTGCATTTTTGCCGTTTGTTGTGCTTTTGCGTTTCCCAATTATATTATGTGGCTTCCTTTTTTGTACTGCCAATAGGGTCCAAAATTAGGTTATGCCATTGGTGTTTGAATATGTCATGATTGATTATGGGATTAAATGTATTGAGTTTTTATCTAAAAGATGATATTTTGTATAATACAAGGCTAGAGAGTTCTTGTACTTCAAGTTGTATGGGAAGCAATGCATCACCCCTGTTGCAATTATGACAAGCTCAGCAAAAAACAACCATTTGCATATTACTCGTCTCTGTGAAAGGCTTAGATGGTTTGGAAGAGGGCAATCGAGTTTCTACCTTTTTGAACAGGTGTTATATTTTAGTGCTTAGTTATTCTGATGCTAAGATTCACTAAATTTTGCCTTATTACTTTTCACAGAATTTCATAATTTAATTGTCGATTGCTAGCCTCTTGTTCCAGCTGTTACAGCAGAAAATGGACAATGGATTGCTGCAAACCCATTTGAACCAGTTTGCAAGCCCGGGGGTCATGGCGTGATATGGAAATTGGCCCATGACAAAGGTGTTTTTAAATGGTTTCGGCATCATGGAAGAAAAGGAGCTACCGTCAGACATATCAGGTTACCTTAATTTGTACAAATTTGTGTGTAATTATTTGAAGCTCAACTGTTTTTGACACTATGAGTCTATGAATTCACAGTAATGTTGTAGCTGCCACAGATTTGACCTTGCTGTCTTTGGCTGGAATTGGCTTACACCATGGAAAGGCAAGGATTTAAATTTTTCCTGTTGCGTTTTTTAAACAGTGCACACAAATGCATCTGTAATTTTTATAATCTTAAATTTACGGGCCGTAATGAGATTTTTAGGACATTTGAACTCTGCTGGATGTTAACTAAATAAGTTTGCTCCATTATAAAGTTTGGAGAACATACTATGAATGTTGCAACTGAAATATGCATTAGTTTACCCCTATGTTTCTCTTCAAATAACCTTGTTATGGGCCTTTTCTTTCATGTTTAAGGTAGAATAAAATTGATAATGCAATGTAACTACAGACCGAGTTACCTTATGTGCTGTTAAATGTTGACGTTTATTACATCTTTTGGTTAGTTCGATTCACCTTAGTGTTCGTGTTTTCTCAATGATGTGCATCATACTTCTTTTAACCATTTTTTGAACCAGCTATTGATTGTTTTGTTTCTTCTTGTCTGGGTCTTGACCTGCTTATTTGTCTGGAAAGTGAAAGGTCCTGTTAGACATGAAGACCATATTGATTCATCCGATAATTGCAATGTGATGGCAGAAACGGTTTGCTCTTCTTTCACTTCTTTAATCATATTGTTCATTGCCTGTGTTAAATTGATGGTTATCATTTGAATGTGTTCTGATTTTTTTGCGGTTATTTGGAGCATGGGAAGTTAGTACTACTACTACATTGGTGTAGACTGATACTTTTAGTTATTTTACGAGTTACCCAGCAATAAGCATGACTTTTAATCTTTCTTCGTTCTTTCTTTATCAACTCTTTTGAAGTCATCTCTTGGTACCTTACATCATATGAAATTTCTTACTGCTGAACTTGCTGAGCAGAGTTTTTTTCCTTAAAAGTTTCCTGTGTTGTCTCTGCTGTACATTTGAAATTTATTCTGATTCCTCACAGACATCTTACACCCCTAGCTACGAGAGCTCTTTTTGATGTCATTCATTCACTTTCTCTTCTACGCTTATTCCTGATTGCATCTTTAGAATGTTGCCAAGAGTCGGGGAACTGTCTTCCTGAATAGTACTGTAGCATGTGCACTTAATATGCTCGGTTCTGAGGATCGGGTACCCAAAGGCATAGCGATTTATGACTGAAAATTCTGAACTCAGTGTCAGTCGCCTGTCTTCAGAGAACACCAATGCAAACCATATAGGTTTCTTGTCGGCTGAAGAGGCTTCTGCTCGACTATCCTGAATTCCACATTTTTATTAATAACTAGAGTACCTTTTTCTTACCAAGTACCTTTTTCTTACAAAGGGGCAAGGGGTTATGCTGATTCATTCCAAGTCCAAAGTCTTTGAGGGCTAGATATGAATGACAAGAATGCCTTGAAGAGTAGGATTCGAATTAATTTTCTGGACCTAGAATGCTTTTAGCAAGGCTCATTACATGTCAACAGTCAACTGGGTGTTTAGGGTTTTAAGGAAATCCAGTAGTTTTTTGGTTTTATCTTGTGTTTTAAGGAAATTTTTACTGCAGTTTTCTTTCACTGGAATTTAAAATAAACTATTAATATGCACTGCACCCTTTATACTAAATTCACAACTCGTAATGGTACAAGAGAATGTTTTTTCCTTTCCCTTTCTCCCTGGATATATGCAGTTCCACCAGAAAGTACCTACCAAGAACAATATATGGTTTCACTTCTTTTATATGGATTAAGTTGTGTTCTTTCTACATTTTATTATAATTTTCCAGCAAAGCTTTGATGAGAAATGTGACAAGAAGATTAACCTAAATAAATTTGTTATCTACTTGCTTTGGTTACCTTCAGGATGAAGTAGAAAAGAGAGAGTTTCATGATCATACGACAGACCATTGTGAGGACATCCATATCAGGTTTGCCAAAATCGTCTTGTGTATTCTTATTGGTGTAGCTGTAAGCTACCATCTTTGCAAGTTATACGATCAACAAAGGAGTCAAAAACATGAAACAATTCAGCAACAACCGCATGCCCAGGATCTTTCCCGAAGTACTGGAAAATGGAGGAAGAAGCTTCTCGTGATTTTTGTCTTGGGTGGCATTATTTTCTCCGTTTTGTTATTTTGGCACTTAAATAAAGATATAATGTTGAGAAGGAAAGAAACTCTGGCAAGCATGTGCGATGAACGTGCTAGGATGCTCCAGGACCAATTCAATGTCAGCATGAACCATGTTCATGCATTAGCCATCCTTATTTCTACGTTCCATCATGGGAAGCAGCCGTCTGCTATAGATCAGGTACAAATGTCTACATAGCTGTCCTGGTACCTCCAGTTGATTTATCCATTCTACATTGTTTCTCGTCGATTAGATTGTACAAATGTCTGTTCGGAGTTTCTAACCATGCTTGTTATATCCTCTTTGCAGTAACTTTGCTCCAACTTCTTTCTTTCCAGTTTGTTCCCCATGTTCGAAATCTCTACCTCTGTGTATTGATGCTGTGTCTTTTGACATCCTCATAGACATTGTTTTTTACTTTCACTCTGAAAATGAAAGGTTTTATTATTAGATCTACAGAGAGCAGAATAAATAATATATATAAAAATAAATACAAGTTTAGAAATAAAACCTCATAAATTTGGTTTACTTAACAAGCAGCTTCTCAAATTGCTTTGGGTCTGATTCTGTATGTCATTGGGTTTCTTGATACATGGGCAGAAAAAAGGTTGTTGATCCCCAATCATCTGGAAAGCTTAGATCAGGTACAAAAGAGGTATGGCATGGCTGGACAAAAGCGATGAATCTCATAAGTTTGTTGATCCTGGATTATTTTGTAGTTTATACTTGATGTGGTGTTAAGCATGTTTCAAATGGAGGAAGAAATTTTTTTTTTCCACAATTTTCTCATTACTTTATTAAGTATTTTAACCTGCCCAATGATTGTAAAGAATGGTATATCAATCTATCTAACTATGTGGGAATTTAACGCATGGCAATATTGAGAATAGTTCTCATATTGCTTTAATGTTTCCTTTTGCACTGAGGATGTCATTGCTGATGACTGATGCCAATTCATGTGGGTACTTGCTGTAGATTTTTCTTCTTGTATATATTGCTTTTAATATCTTCTGGGATATGGATGACTTTTTTAATTTCGGAATCTTATCTATGATATAAGATTGATCAACTATCATTATAGCTTCAAATTTTTATGAAGGAAAAATGATGAGAATTACAAAGTGTTCACTTATGTGTAGTTTTGTACTTTAGATTGAAATCTTTTTGGGTTATTGCATAGTAAGGACCTTTTGTTATGTTAGTTCATAATTAACTAAGATCAAGATGATGTGGGTGGGACTTTCAACCTAATCACAGACTTGGCCACACAACTATGCACCAATGAAATAGTATAAATAATTAAATTCCACTCTTATGAATCCTAGAAGTTTTAATTTTTTAAGGTTTATATCAATTTTCATGAACTGGTCTAGGTTCAGAATCTCTGTATTCTCAAAGCTAGAGAATGTAAGGTTTGTAAGGAGATTTTTATTGCTTGTGTTAATATATCATTTGTGAACATTTATGATGATGAACGAGCTCCTACATAAGCATTGTCATATTGATTGGTTAATTATATTATGTAGAAATTGACATTAATATGCAATCGTAGTTGACGTGTCTTGAACTACATGTAATTATTAGGGGAGCCTGGGGTTCTTGTAGCATAATATTGTATGCGTCTATTGATCTGTTTCTATTCTATGTTGCTTTTACAGAATCAATAATCTTTTGTGGTGGATCAGTTACATCAATGGTGAGGGCATGTTTATGATACTTGGTTTTTAATTGAAATCAAAGGCCGTGGTTAGATGAAAAGATATGCATTCCGTTTCATTGTTATAATATGTGGCTTTAATGCTTTATTTTCTGTGGTATTATAATATGTGGCTTTAATGCTTTATTTTCTGTGGTATGATCAGGGAAAAGCTCCTGCTTTTGTTGTGGTTGAAGCTAAACATGAAAAGTGAAGAGAATCATCTACTCGAAATTCTATTATAAACAAAACTCATCATCTACTCGAAATTCTATTTAGAAAATTTGAATTTGTTTGAGTAATTGCTTGGAGTTTTGCAGCACATTTTTGGTTTCTATATTCTACGCACCTTCAGTTTTCCTGTTTCTTATTTTCCCACTTGCAGTGGTCTGAGTTCAATGTTAACTTTCCAGGCATTGGTAGCTTCAGTATAAATCCCAGTTTCTTCAGAAAATTCGACTACAGCTCTGCTACGGTAATTTGCTAATCCCTTTCCCCCCATATGTTATGCGTTGTGCTGGTGAATGACTTTTGGGAAGGGTTGGATTTTGATCTTTCGAGGATGGATCATATATTCTATGAAATAATGGAATCTTACATATTCTCTCTGATACTAATGGTACATACCCATTTTGTTTTATTTTCTGGATGAAACCGCGATATTCGTAGCATGGCAAACTGTAGTGTATTTGCTATGCTGTAACTCAAATAAAAAGGTAAAGAATAAACTGTCAGCCTTGGGATTGAATGTTACTATTAGGAGTAAATTACGTATTTTTGGATTCCTGTGGTGGTTTGAATAGATTAATCATATTCAAAGTTCCATGTTGCTTCTTGAATTCCTGTATTGCCATTTGTGGCAAGTTTTTCACTTGAAGATCAACAGTAGCTGAAGGGAGATTTATCATTGTATGATCATATCTATAATTTTTATCACCTATATTCTGTGATATTTGAGATTTTTAGAATTATCTGCACCTAAGTTTGATAATGTCCTTCTCGATAATTTTTTTTCCCTTTATCACTTTTGCTGTTTTGATATTTGTGATGCTGCAATCCAGTCAAGCTACAATATTCTAATATAAACTAACCGGCCAGGTCTGGCTTATTGCATCCGTTCCTGGATATCACTCTGGTTCCAGCTTACGTAAATGGGGACATATGAAGTTACGAACTGTTCTGCAGGAGTGTACCTTTGATAAGCAGTTTGAGAAATCCCCACTTATTTATCACGTAGCCATAATACCCTTATTTTTTGTTGCAGTCATATTGATGTTCAATCCATTCACAGTATTAATGTGTGTATTATTTATTTATACAAGTAATAGGTGTATCTTTGAAGCACCGTTAATGAAATTTAAAAGCATTCTCTTAAGTTATATAGCCACTCTATTTGTTGGAAAGAATGAGTGTGCACTTTAAGCATGTATTTTGTCCTTGGATGTTTGATAACTGATTCAGGAAAATGAGAATAGTATTCATTTAATACATCTCAATAGAGATGATGCTCCAATTCTAGCTTCAACTTATGCTATTTATTGTCGCCATACTGCAGTTTTCTTCACTAGGTTCGCTGGATGAGAAATGGATGTCTGAACTGGCAGTCTGGCACTGTCGATGTCAGCAGGAGTGACAGAAGACAATAAGCCTTTAGGTCTGGGACAGCTCTTGATAATATGGCCTACTGTGGAGGACGTAAGATGCTCCATAGAGGTAATGCAAATCCATTCACCTACAATACACAGATTTATAAAACTTGGATGTAACTCGAGATTATGTTAAGTGACTTCCGAATTTCTTAGCTGATTGGCAATACATATTGCCACTTTGATCACCATCAATTTTCTGAAATGTATCTATCTTCAGTGAATAGGCAATAGCATTGAACCATTGATTAGATTTTAATTTAATGGCACTTCTTAGTCCTTACAGTCAAGTTTGAATATTTGTTATCTGCATGTTATGTGGAATCTTTTATCAATTTACAAATGTGCGTAATACTGAGAGCTTGACAGATAAGGAGCATCTAAAAACCTTGCAGCATTTGTACTCCTGATTACTCAAGGACCTTTTTCCTTGATTCTGAAGGGTTATACCGCTGGTAGTTGCATTCCAGGTCCAATGAAGAATGTGGATAAAGGGTTCCTGAAGAAGTTGGGCAAAGTGGAAGGCAGGCCACACTGGTCACTGGTATATGCTTGTTATTACTATCAGAAATTAAAGTTACTCCATGACTATTTTTGCTTTGAATTGGCACTGAAACTTGGAATATGAATTGTTGCAGCTGTTCAATGCCTCATATCAAGACTTTCACACGTTACAGTGGTCGAAACATTGCGTAAGTGACCATACCACATTCCATACTTCAACTCATTGCCTTAATACCATTGCATCGATGTGCTTTTACACTGTTCAAAACTTTGCTCTTGTATTTATTTCAGTTGGCTTGTGCTTTTACACTGTTCAGAACTTTGATCTTGTATTTATTTCAGTTGGCTACTGCTTACATCTGTCAATCATTATAGCCTGGGTACTGTTTTTGCCAACCTCTGGCAGATACAGATGCAGTTTTTCTTGCACAGACGATGGACCTGTCCCTCAGGTTGTATATTGAGGCACTCTAATTTGTGTCCCTTGTCCAGATGATAGAATCGTAATCATATTCATGGATGGGTGTTAGTACTTATTTTCCATTTTCAGGATAAATTGACATCAGCAAAGGATTCCGAAGTGAGGCAAATGAAACTTGTCAGCTTGGCTTGGAAAGGAAATGAAAAAGAACAAAATGGTGAAGTTGTCCGATTGCCTGTGCCCTATGTACTTCCCCCTTGACCGTATTCCCCTGGAGGTTTGTGCTGGTTTTTTTTTCAATTAACAATTGAATCTCATTTGATGCGGCCATCTAACACTGATAAAAACAATCAATGTTTCAGACGTACCATGGTTGTGGGATGGTCGATATACAGAAAAGGATGTATATGGTCAAGTTTGGCCTAGGTTGGTGTAGCTATATTCGATTCCAGATTTATTACTTGGCTGAGGCTTCCGTCTACAAGCAAACGACCACTGTCATTTATTCACTGTGCATGTATAGCCGGCTTATTACTTTTCTTAAGCAAGTTAACCAATCATCAACTACACGAAGAAATCACAAAATCAGATTATTTCAGATTATTATTTGTTCCAAAAACTCCTCAACAAAGTGGTGTGGTGAACTAAAACAAGGATAGAGCGAAGAGTTCATGCTAATATTTGAATACTTATGTCAATTGGTTATGGATTAATCAAACAGTGAATGCGTTACCAGGGGAGTCGCTCCTAAGAATGATGCTTTCGCTGAAAAACTGAATTATCATTCGCATATTGTGGATGCTGGGGAATTTAATTCTCATGAAGGGCCTACTGAGGAAAATGTGACTACCGAACATCTGACTTCCACTTCATCTACATTAAATGATATTTCTGGGTCCTACTCATCATCAGCTTACCCAGGATCACGTCCTCATTACCGAGAGGATATATAGCAAAGACGCCACAATTTAGAGGAAGAAATTCTCCAGCTGTCTGCCGAATCATTTTCATTGGCCTCATCCGGAGGCAGTTTTGAATGACTGGAGTACTTAAAGCCAATTATTTGCAAATCTCAATCTCTAAATTGTACCTATGAACTGGGTTGCTGTAAAAACCTGCTGAGGAAAACAGATCCATGTAAGCAATAGTTTACCTAAATGACCGCTTCTTCTTCCCATTGTGCAAGACTAAAGAGGGCATTCGTGTGCCTTTCATTGATGTGTTTCATGGCTGATTGCTGTGCTGCGGACATGATTCCCTGGTCTGAACATTTATTTAGATTTGAGAAGTGTGGCAATAATTAACTTATAATACATATTTTCCTATGCCTTGTTGAGGAGTTTTGGTAGCTTTATTATGCACTTCTTGTTTTAGTTCCTTTTGCTTTCATTTACTTATTTTGTTTTAGACTGAACTCTTATTTGGAATCATTTGATCAGTCTGGCAGAATTTGAGTATCTGATACAGAAAAATTATCTTCCTTCAATGGTTCATATAAGATAGGAACAAAAATAATCCAAGGCGATTTATTTCTACATAAAATCATTTCTTATATTCCAATATTATATACACACATATATATATGATGTTCTTACTCATTATCCAGGTTTGAAAGGTTTACATTCTTCCATTTTTGATGCTAAGATTGCACCTGAGAACTTGCTCCGTTTCTGTTTAGAGCATGATGATAAGTTCATTTGTTCTCATAAATCAATGTTTCATACAATTTCTACAAGGTGAGTTTTTTCTGCTTGATGAAATTGTCTTATTCTGACTATCTTGCTATCATTAGTTATTGTTACTTTTTGGTCACCATCAGGATTCAAACCCCCCAAATGATGGATAAATTGGTGGAGCCCATTGAATATCTTAAACAGCGAATTTTAGTGTTTCTGACAGAGTGGGATGATCACTCTTCTCTTAAGAAGGTTTTGGAAACTGTTGACATGATTTTAGCTTTGCCTCTCACAAGTCCTCTTGCCAAAGGTAAGTACTTGCATTTTCCAGGTATTATTTTCAGTCGGTCAGTAGTATAATTTTTTAAATGGTCCTGAGGAATTCTTTTTCAGATTTCAATACCTTTGTATAAATTTTTTGGCTTCCTCAACACTACATACTTGCTTTGTAAATTAAATATAACTAAATTTCTTTGAATGTAATAAGTATTGTATAAGAAAACCACGTGCACTTACCTACAATTATATTTTTCCTCCATGGGCAGTTCTACACTCTAAATAAGCCGTGCATCGCACGGTTCAAAATCTAGTATATATATACATATATAAATTTAAAGTTCACTTCCGTAGAATGCCCTGGATACTAAAATAAGAGAATAATTAAAGGCCAGGTTATCAATATAGCAAATCGTTATAAGTTCCAATTATGTGCATTAGAAATAACTGAACAAACTCCTTCTGGACTCAAAGAAGAAAAATACAACGTCAAAGAGAAGCAATTTGGAGAGGACCGATCATACAATTTCGACGGAGACGGATTATTGATTAACTACACAATCTAGGACTTATATATATATATATACACAGAAAGCTGTACTTACACCATTAGAACAGTAATCAGAATGGTAATTTCTCACAGGCTGCCTTTTTAAAATTTATTAACATTACTAACTACTGTTATGGATTGCAATATACTGACATGGTGAAAAAAAATGAGGAGTCGACAGGATTGATACTGTACCAGGGGAGGCAGAATATATAAATATGAGCAGATCTACGGAATAATAGATGATCAAAAGAAGATTGGGATGACCAAAACTTTGTGTAAGGAGAGTTAACTTACATCCTTAGTAGTTGGTGTTAGAGGTTTCAAAAGTGATGATTGTTGCAACTTGAGAATCACCCAGGAACTAGAAGCAACACTGACTGCATTTCGGTGAGCGACAACGGATGTTTAGATTGGATTCTAAATAGCAATCCGAATTACGATATCGAATAGAAGGAATTGTACCTACTGTTGTAGCCTTATATGGATTGAAATCTGTTATCAAAATTCCGAAAGTTCGATCTATCGACTGCAACTTTGAACAAGGAAAGGATACATCAGAATCTTACAATCGTCCATTCGGGGTTGACGAAGAGAGGTTGAGTTGAACTATACTTACTGGAATTCGGAATCGGAAATCTGGAGGACTTGGAACAAGGTCTGCCCGCTCACACACTATCCGAATTCTTTCAAATGGGAAGTTGAGGAGGAGTGCTTGATTATAACAATGAATCGGTGCAGTGAATTTCCTAAGGCCTTAACTACAGCAACGGTTGGAGTCTCCAGTTTAATTCCCATTATTTGGTGTAGCTGGGAGGAACATAAACTGTAATACCCCGTAAGAATGCATAAGCATTTATTTTTGAAACCCGAATAGTTTGTATCCCAAGTAACAAAAGGACCCTAACTCTTAGCGCGAGAAAAGCCGAAACACAACTTCGGGGACGAAGTTGATTCTTAAGGGGGGTAGACTGTAATACCCCAGATTTTTATCAACGTCCAAAGGAATAAAATTTATTCCGATCAATGTCGAAACATCTCCGAGAAGAAGAAAATAATTTATCACAATAAATTATTGCTCGGAAATAAAACGCCGATAGATTCAAATTCAAAATGGAATAAAAGAAGGAAAGGAAGCCCGAAGACATTCCATCAATTGAGTCAAGACAATTGGAATTAAATTCAAGAAGGAAAAGAATTTTAATTCCAAGAACCCGTGAAGTCGGAAGAAATTTAATGATACAATCGCAATCAATCAATCGATCAATAAGTCGCGCAACTTCAGGGACGAAGTTGATTTTTAAGGAGGGTAGATTGTAATACCCGAGAAATCGCCATCGAAAATTTAAATCCAAAAATAAAGAATTGGATTTAAATTATTAAAACCGAAATAATTCCGAGAGAGCGGAATTTATTATTTATCGGAAGATAACAACTCGAAACGAGTTTATCGAATTGTCCCAACAATCATGGATAATTCCCACATTATGATTTTTATTTTTGTAAAGAAGGAATCTTAATATTTAAAAAAAAAAAAAAAAAGTTAAAAGTTACTGTAGCACTACTGTAGCACTACTGTAGCACTACTGTAGCACTACTGTAGCAGCCGCACTATTGTCGGATTTTGTCCCTTTTATGGCCAAAATACTTCCCCCAACACCCATTTATCAGCCATCCACACCCTTTTCAAATCCCTCTTCACTCCCAAAACTCTCCCAAAGCCAAAATACTTTCCGGCGAACTTCCGGCGAACTTCCGGCGACTTTCCGGCAACCAAATCCGACCAAGGAAGTGTGTAGATCAAGGATTGCAGGCTTTGGATTGTTGGTAAGATGTTATTCAAGTTTCCATATGATTTTAAGATCATAAACATCATCCTAACTTACGAATCTTCGTATTCAAACACAAATCGGAGCCAAAGGAAGAATAAATCGGGTGGAAGAGATTCGTTCGTGACATCCCGTGGATTCCGGACGACCCCGTGACTTCCTAAACATCATCCCCACTGTAAGTTAACCTTACTATGGTTTTGGGTGACTTAAAATGCAACAAGAACATAGAGATTCAACTCAAGAAAGTTAATAAAAATCTGTCAACAAGAGAAACCCTCAACGCAGCGTTTTCGTATGAATTTTTCGAACCTCTAAAGCTGCTCAAACAATAAAACTCAAAACATGAAAAGTGTTCCTAAGACTTTGATTTAGCTTCTGTAAAAATTTTGGAATTTTTCATGATGTTTTGAAACCTGAAACCAACCCAAAACCGAAGAGTATTAAATCTGAATCTTAGAACTTTGGCAGATTTCACTCTCAATCTTGTTGGTTATTTTGACCATGGATCTAGGCCGATCTAGGATTGGTGTTGAACATGAAAGTTGTAGATCTATGAGTTTAGAATATTACTGTAAGTTTTTAGAATTTTTCATTGAGATTTGAACCTCCAAACTCGAGCCGATCCGATCTGCGTTAGAACCGATGTCAAGAACCTTAACAGATTTCATAATCAAACTCGACGAGCAAAACTCTTACTTCGAGTGTTCAAACCTGAAAACTCAAAACTAAGATTTTGATCCAAAGATCATAAGCTATATTGTGTAAAAATTTCAAAGATTTTCATCAAGTTTTTATACCCCAAATCGTATCGGACATATTCTGCGTTTTTAAGAATTGTCAAAGGATGACAGATTTCATAACCGATCTTGATGAGCTTATTCCTATCACTTCTAGCCCGAACCAATCTTCATGATCTAAACAAAAGTTGTTGGAAATCATGTCTAGTATGTCTCTGTAAAATTTCAGAATTTTTGGAGTCCATTTAGTATGTTAAAAAGTCGAATCTTTTAACGTTGTCGAATCTGAATCCTGACAGCTTTTTGATTCTGTACAAAACTCGATTTTTAACATGCTTCCCATCGTTTTTCCGAAAAACTTAAAACACGAAAGTTGTTCGTTGGGATGTTTTTGAGATACTGTACAAATTTCAAATCAATCGCTTAAGAAATGGATTTTTAAACCAAAAAGGCGCAAACTGTGACGCCAAATGATTTTTAAATCAAAGAGATTTTGAAATTCGAAACAAACGGTCGAGATGTTGAAATACGATATATCTATACTTTTGAAAAATCCCGTTACACCAAATAAAAACATTTTCTTTAAAAGAATTCTTTTGAAACATTGGGGACTTGTGACCAAGTTTGACATTATCAATATGATTCATGCGGGTTTGATTCCCAATGATGTATTTGAGTTCTTGCGGGTTAGATTCCCCAAGGGCGATTGTATGTTTTCCTACGGGTTAGATTCCCTAGGATGTATTGAGTTCTTGCGGGTTAGATTCCCCAAGGGCGATTGTATGATTTCCTGCGGAAATATTGGTTATGAGGATTGCGGTCACAAGAGCCCTGGTGAATGGTGAACTATAAAAGAAACGAAAAATATTTTGAGAAATGATACTTTTGAAATTGGCTGAGGCCGCCGGATCACCGGCTAAATGATACTTTTGATATTGGCTGCGGCCGCCGGATCACCGGCTAAATGATATATTGTTGAGATGATGGTGTAACGGGAAATATATTAAAAAGCTTAGATTTTATGAAATTGGCTGCGGCCGCCGGATTGCCGGCTAAATTAAATATTGTTGAAATGTTTTTATTAAATTTAATTAAAGGCTTTGAAACCCCTAACCCATGCTATGTGTTAACTTACTCAGCGCGTTTTTGCTGACCCAAACCATATATTATCCTCTTTTTCTTACAGAGTATGAAGATTATGCGTCGTCATATGCATACATGGGAACATTAGGGGAAATCTCTATTTTAAACCCCTGCATTTAATTACGACTTGCATGAACGGGACTGTTTAACCCGTATTTTGGCCATGTCGGCCCTTATACTTTATTTCCGCTGCACAAATTATATTTCCGCTGCAACTTTGATGTATTATCCTTAAATTATATACGAATGGGCTGTTTGAATATTTTAAATTCTGAAAAACCATAGCCTTGCATCTCTTTAGTGAGCTCGGAGAAACCGTGTCTTGCTAGGGAGGTGTGGCGGTGGCATCCCGGCCTGGGTTACCAAAACCGGGGTGTTACAAGTTGGTATCAGAGCCCGGAATATTTTAAAGCTATTATTTTAAAGAAAATATCTGATACCACAGTGTGGTATCAGAGCCCGGAATATTTTAAAGCTATTATTTTACATAGCCCGGAATATTTTAAAACTACTATTTTAAGGAGCCCGGAATATTTTAAAACTACTATTTTAAAGAGCCCGGAATATTTTTAAACTATTATTTTTAAAGTTATCATTTCTAAACTAGTAGTATATTTCAAAGAGCTCAATTATTATTTTGAAGTTAAAGCCCAAATTTTTAGCCCAAAAATTTTTAAGAAGCCCAAGAAATTATTTTCAGCCCAATAACCTTGTTTTTATTTAAAGCCCAAATAATTTATTTCTTTCGGCCCAATATAGTGGTCCAAACCTTTTATCCTCATTTTAACCTATCCATGGAATAAATTTATTTTTAAAAACCCATGGATAAATAAATGCATGCATAAATTTTTTTTTTTATTGGGGGGATCACATATGCATATGCATACATAAATATCTGTACTAACTTTTTTGTGAATCGTATGTGATACATAACCCTCTCACTCTAGTGTTCGACATGACCTTGAGTCTTGACTTAGAAGCGCCAACTTCAGACTAACCTTGCCTTAGTCATAAATCTTGATCACTTAGAAACTCTTCTTCGCGTGCTTCTAAAATGACACCTAGAAGAATACTGAGGAAGGATCATATGCGATGATACCCGAACCTGGTTGCGAATAATACATAGGCAGTTATGGGGACATAACTGTAATCTTAAGGGGGGGAGGATGTAATACCCCGTAAGAATGCATAAGCATTTATTTTTGAAACCCGAATAGTTTGTATCCCAAGTAACAAAAGGACCCTAACTCTTAGCGCGAGAAAAGCCGAAACACAACTTCGGGGACGAAGTTGATTCTTAAGGGGGGTAGACTGTAATACCCCAGATTTTTATCAACGTCCAAAGGAATAAAATTTATTCCGATCAATGTCGAAACATCTCCGAGAAGAAGAAAATAATTTATCACAATAAATTATTGCTCGGAAATAAAACGCCGATAGATTCAAATTCAAAATGGAATAAAAGAGGGAAAGGAAGCCCGAAGACATTCCATCAATTGAGTCAAGACAATTGGAATTAAATTCAAGAAGGAAAAGAATTTTAATTCCAAGAACCCGTGAAGTCGGAAGAAATTTAATGATACAATCGCAATCAATCAATCGATCAATAAGTCGCGCAACTTCGGGGACGAAGTTGATTTTTAAGGAGGGTAGATTGTAATACCCGAGAAATTGCCATCGAAAATTTAAATCCAAAAATAAAGAATTGGATTTAAATTATTAAAACCGAAATAATTCCGAGAGAGCGAAATTTATTATTTATCGGAAGATAACAACTCGAAACGAGTTTATCGAATTGTCCCAACAATCATGGATAATTCCCACATTATGATTTTTATTTTTGTAAAGAAGGAATCTTAATATTTAAAAAAAAAAAAAAGTTAAAATTTACTGTAGCACTACTGTAGCACTACTGTAGTACTACTGTAGCACTACTGTAGCAGCCGCACTTATAACACTCCGTAAAAATTTAAATAATAATAATAATAATAATAACAATAATAATAATAATAATAATAATAATAATTTTTTTTTATGAACAAATAATCAAGTTTAAATTTTTAACTAGCTCAATATATATATATATATATATATATATTTGTAAATGACTTTTGTAAAAACATTAGAAGATGATTATTTAATCTTCTACATATTTAATTAGAGCAAGTTGGCTAGGACCATTAATACCGGGTTTCATATTATTAAACATTAATTAAATTATAAATTTAAGCCCGTATCAATGAATTAAAAATATCAATCCATTCAAGTGTTGAAAAATTATATTTTGTCCGACTACTTAAGTACTACTTAAGTACCAATTATCCCAAATTGAGGAATCGGAGTCTTTAATTGTTTGATTATTGGTGCCAAATTGATAAATAAAATTAATTTCATTACATCCGTTAAGTTTAAATTTTAAGTCTTAAGAATTATTAAGTCCATGATTAAGATTAATTGATTGGATAAAATTGGGCTAGACCCAACAAGTAAAAAGGGAGAACAAAATAAAAGCCCAAAACACAAATCAATTAAGCCCAATCCAAACCCTAGCCCAAACCCTAAGCCCAACCCAACCAAACCCTAACCCTAAAATGGACCTGCCGCCGCCGCCCCCAATCTCCGGCGCCGCTCTCACCGCCGGCGAGATTCCGGCGAACCTCCGGCCGGCCACCATCTCCGGCCTCCTTCCAGGCCTCCACCTTCTCGAAATCATCACCGCCATCTCACCACCATAGATCCGGCCATCTCCAACCCTCAAAACACCATTCCGGCCTCGCCATCGCCGCCCCGGCCTCCAACCGCCGCCGCTACCCCAAGCGGCCACGCCACCACCATCGACAGCCTCCGCCACCGTGGCTCTCACCCCCAATCCCATTTTGACAGTCCAAAATCCGTCATCATCCGGCCACCACAGCAACCCCCTCACGCCGCCCTCGTCGTCCAGCACCTCCACCCTACAGTCGCCGCGCCGCCGCCGAGCTCGCCGCGACACCACCGCCGCCCAGCAGCCCCCGGCGGCCTCCCCACCACCCGCAGCCACCACCCGTAGCCACCACACCACCACCATTTCGTTTCACCACCACAGCCCCCCCCCCTCTCGCGCCACCACCACCCGGCGGCCTCATCACCACCCGCGGCCACCGCCGCCACTTCCCCATCTCACCACCACCACCATCCTCTCCATATCCATCCCTTCTCCTCAAAACCAACAAGATTGAACAAGAAAAGAAGAAGAATAGAAAGAGAGAGAGAGATCCGAGAGTGAGAGAAGGACCGCCGCCGCCGTCGGCCGCCGCCAGAAAAGGAAAATGGTAGAGGGAGTTTGAAAAATGGTAATGGAGACAAAAGAGTTGGAAGGAATATTAGGGGAGGAGAGAAAATGTGGTGTGGACCGAGCCGAAATGGGAGACTGAGCAGAAAAGATTGAAAAAAAAGAGAGTAGGGTTGGGTGGCATTTTTGACTAAAGATGCCTAGGGGAGTGTGACAGGCTGACAGCCCTTTCTATAAAAATGCAGCATACCCATTCGATCAGACAGCTCCATATTTTTTTTCAGATCTGCTTTTTCCCTATCAATGCCTATTTCAATGCTCCTTACCCCATATGTCCATCTCCTTTAAAATTTTTAATTAAACACTCTAAAAATATATATATATATATAATATATATATGTATAATAAAATACAAAAAGGGGGTCATAGATAGTTAGTCCGTTGCAGTACTCCGAATAAAGCAGCAGAATTGCGATATTTGTCTAACATCTTGGGCCAAGGTAGTATAAAATATCTTTATAATCATATTTATTTTTAGTTATTATTTCCTCTAAATATTATTGTAACATGCTAGATTAATATTAAACTTGCTAGTCAAGTAGCGGGGAAAGGTTATCTGCTCGTTGCCCGTGTGCGTATCGTGTCCATCCTGCCCACGGTAACGGTAAGTGGATTTTTACTCTTTGGAGTAAGCCCAAATTATTTTAGCTTAAGCATAAATTTTTAAATACCGCTTTATTATATTTTAAATTTATGCTTATTGCTCCCTACCGTTTTTTAGAATATTGGTATGCTATATTTTACTGTGCCTAATAATTGTTGCAACTATTCTCAAAATCCTACGGATTTTTGAGCGCGCATTGTTACGGGGGTGGGACTGTGTGTGGGTCGCTGCTGCCCAACTCCCTCGTTTGTTGTGCATATTTTAGCCACGCGGGGACCACTGGGGTTACTCAGCCCGATGCCATTACCTTATCTCACAGTGGGTTGAGGAAATTTCTTACCTCCCCCACACCCTTGAGTGTATGTGCGAATTGGGCCCCACGGCGGGGAACCTGCACATCACGGTGGCCGAGATAATAATTTTTCGGTAACGCATATTGTTATATTATCTGTTCCCGGGATATAGATTAATATTTCTTATATGTATTAATTATCTTCGTTTAAGCATGCCTTATTCCGTAAATGTTATTTAAATTATTTCTGTAACTCGACCTCCTCCGGGAGTAAGGGTCTCCTTACTCAGCGATTGTTTTTCGCTGACTCTACACTTTTCATGTTCACTCTCAGGTTTGGATATTTGTGAAGATCAGTAAAACATTTCACGCATCGGGCACGGTTTGGGTTTATTCCGAATATTTCAAATTTGAGTGCGAGTTATGTATAATATTTTAAATTTCCTTAATGGAATTAAACAACTTGGTATATGTGTGTTAATAAAGCGAGGACGTATATTTTAAAGTTTCCACCGTATCTGTTGTAATACCCCAGATTTTTATCATCGTCCAAAGGAATAAAATTTATTCCGATCAATGTCGAAATATCTCCGAGAAGAAGAAAATAATTTATCACAATAAATTATTGCTCGGATATGAAACGCCGATAGATTTAAATTCAAAATGGAATAAAAGAGGGAAAGGAAGCCCGAAGACATTCCATGAATTGAGTCAAGATAATTGGAATTAAATTCAAGAAGGAAAAGAATTTTAATTCCAAGAACCCGTGAAGTCGGAAGAAATTTAATGATACAATCGCAATCAATCAATCGATCAATAAGTCGCGCAACTTCGGGGACGAAGTTGATTCTTAAGGATGGTAGATTGTAATACCCGAGAAATCGCCATCGAAAATTTAAATCCAAAAATAAAGAATTGGATTTAAATTATTAAAACCGAAATAATTCCGAGAGAGCGGAATTTATTATTTATCGGAAGATAACAACTCGAAACGAGTTTATCGAATTGTCCCAACAATCACGGATTGTAACGACCCGAATATTTTGTATCCCAAATGAACAAATTCTAATTGTTTTGAACTACGTAATGACTTGATCCCTTCACAGGGTACGTAGGCAACTTGGAAATTTCAATTCTGGGTTCAGTCGAATAATATCAAACAACAAAACACAATGACACAACCACAATCAATCAATCGGTCAATAAGTCGCGCAACTTCGGGGACGAAGTTGATTCTTAAGGAGGGTAGATTGTAATACCATAGAAATTGCCCGATATATATGTATGAATATATATATTTTGACCAATTCACTAAGTAGATTTTTAATCAAATCTATATATATTTATATGTTCAAATATGTGCTTAAAGATTAGTATATTATTTTCTACAAAACATACTTTGAAAAATTATATATATTTGTCTTTTCAAATAAATATATGGATTTCAATATCAAGTGTAATAAGTATATGGTTCATAGAATATTTTAAATCCATATACAAGTTTATATACACATATATACCTTGGTCTTGAAATAATCTTTCCAAACATGTACACATGTATATACATGTATATATTCATATGTTTAAATTATAATGAGAATTATCTATTTTCTATATATCCTTGATTAATCATTCTACCCATATATTTTTTTATTATGGAATTATTCTAGAATGCCATAATATAATTGGGAATAATTTGACTATGGTTTGAAATTGTAGGGTGGAATATTAATCATATCTTGTCATTTTCAAATAAAGAATATATTCCTTTTTGAAGCTATGTATGACTTACAAGATCACAAAAATTCCCACATTATGATTTTTTTTTAAGATAAGAATCTTAATATATATATATAAAAAAATTAAAAAAAAAAAAAAAAGGTTACTGTAGCATGCTACTGTAGCACGCTACTGTAGCATGCTACTGTAGCAGTCGGGATTTATGTGTTTTTGGCGACTTTTTGCCATTTTTTGGGTCCCAAAGGTGGGAATCTTGATCTATCACGGGGGAGGCATATTTTTGGATGATTATAGAAGTCCCTAACACCCTATTGTCAGCCATATTCACCAATAATTCATCCCACAAACTCTCCCAACTCTCCCAAAACTCTCCCTAAGCCAAACACCCTTCCGGCAAACTTCCGGCAACTTTCCGGCAATCAAATCCAACCAAGGTAGGGTGTAGATCAAGGATTTGCAAGCATTGGATTGTTGGTAAGGTGTAAATCAAGTTTACTTATTGCTTTAAGATCATAATCAACCTTCTAACTTACGAATCTTTACTTGCAAAACACGTTCGTAGCCAAAGGAGAAGAAGAACGTGTTGCGTAGATCCGTTCGTGGCGATTTTGGACAAATCGATCAACTCTAGAACGTTCAAGAACTCACTCACTGTAAGTTAATAACTTACATATCAATATGGGTGGTTTAAAGACATCCGAAACATTGGATCTTAAACGAAACGTTGAAATCAAACCTAAAAACCCCAATCTACGTATTTTCTGAAATCCGACCAAAACTCTTACTTCGAGCGTTCAAACCTGAAAACTCAAAACTAAGATTTTGATCCTAAGATCTTAAGCTATATTGTGTAAAAATTTCAGAGATTTTTATCAAGTTTTGATACCCCAAATCAAGTCGGACATATTCTGCGTTTTTAAAAATTTTCAAAAGTTGACAGATTTCATAACCGAACTTGATGAGCTTATTTCTATCATTTCTAGTCCAAACCAATCTTCATGATCTAAACAAAAGTTGTAGATCTATGAGTCTTGAATACCTCTGTAAAATTTCATGCACTTTCATTAAGATTTGCTATCCCAAACCGCGTCGAACATATTCTGTGGTGCATGAACCTTTCGGAAACTGAGACAGATTTTAAGACCGAACTTAGTAGATTAATCTGACTTAATCCGTGATGAATTTGCATAATTTGCCTCTAATAAAACTTGTTTATTTTGGTGTCTTTTAAGTGCCTGTAAATTTTCAGAATTTTTGGAGTTCATTTGACATGTTAAAAAGTCAAATCTTTGACAGATGTCAAACCTGAATCCTGACAGCTTTTTGTTTGTGTAGAAAACTTGATTTTTGACATGCTTCCCATCATTTTTCCCAAAAACTCAAAACATGAAAGTTGTTCATTGGGATGTATTTGAGCTACTGTGAAAATTTCAGATTAATCGCCTAAGAAATGGATTTTTAAACTGAAAAGGCGTAAACTGTGACATCGATCGGTTTTAAACTTGTGAAATTTTGAAATCTCTAAACAACGATCGAAATCTTGTGATACGATAAAGTTGTATTTTTGGAAATCCCGTTACACTAAAGTTGAAACGATATCGGTTTCATTGGGGGGTGAGTGCTCTGCAGGGTGCCCTCCTAATTATTCATTTTGTGCCTAAACGGCAATGATGATTACGCGCGAAAGATTGCCAAAATGGCATCTTATATTTTTGGGCCTATCCTCTCGGGTGTATCCGTATGGGTTACTCGAGGCTTGACGGAGCGGTACTGGATATGGCGTATTTGGTCACAAGAGACCAACGGCCTACCCTCTCGAGTGTATCCGTATGGGATACTCGAGGCTCGACGGAGTGGTACTGGGTATGGCGAATCGGCTGCGGCCGCCGGAATACCGGCTAAATGAGATGATACTTATGAAATTGGCTGAGGCCGCCGGAGCACCGGCTAAATGATACTATTGATATTGGCTGCGGCCGCCGGATCACCGGCTAAATGATATATATTGTTGAGATGATGGCGTAACGGGAAATATATTAAAAAGCTCAGATTTTATGAAATTGGCTACGGCCGCCGGATTGCCGGCTAAAATTAAATATTGTTGAGATGGAGGCGTATCGGGGAGAATTTTTAAAAGCTCAAATTTTTATTTACTTACTTACGGCATTATTCATGTTTTTAAATCATGTCTTAAATAATTGCCCATGCTTAAGTTTTAAATTATGAAATTAAATGTGTCTTTAAAGTATGCAATTATAATCACATTTTTTTTATAAAATGTTTTTATGCATGGCAAAAAGTTTTATCTTAATTATTAAAAATCTAACCCCTTTATTGCTATGTAAGGATTGACTTACTCAGTATTTTATAATACTGATAAAAACCGTTGTTCATTTTTTTTCTGTTACAGAGTACGGAGCATGATCACTCATTGGGGGATCATTTTGGACACTTAATTATTTATTTTACGTGACTTGCATGAACGGGTCTGTTTAACCCGTGGTTTGGCCATGTCGGCCCTATATTTTAAATTCCGCTGCATACACTTTACTTCCGCTGCGTACTTTATATTCTCGATGCAACTCTGATGTAGTATTTTTAAATTACTTATGAATGGGCTGTTTGAACGTATTAAATTCTGAAAAACCATAGCCTTGCATCTCTTTAGTGAGCTCGGAGAAACCGTGTCTTGCTGGGGAGGTGTGGCGGTGGCATCCCGGCCTGGGTTACCAAAACCGGGGTGTTACAATGTGGTATCAGAGCCCAGAATATTTTAAAACTACTATTTTAAAGAGCCCGGAATATTTTTAAACTATTATTTTTGAATATTATTATTTTAAAGTTATTATTTCTAAACTAGTAATATATTTTAAAGAGCCCAATTATTATTTTGAACTTAAAGCCCAAATTTTTAGTCCAAAAATTTTTTTTTGAAGCCTAAGAAATTATTTTGGCCCAATAGCCTTGTTTTTATTTAAAGCCCAAATAATTTATTTCTTTCGGCCCAATATAGTGGCCCGAACTTTTTATCCTTATTTTAATATATCCATGGAATAAATTTATTTTAAAACCCATGGATAAATAAATGCATGCATAAAATTTTTTTTATCAGGGGGAACCATCACTGCATGTGCATATTGCATTTCTATACCTTAGAGAACCTAGAAGCGTTATGTTGTAACCTAGATCTTTTTCTTGCGCTAGATGGCTAACCAAGACATGATGAACTTAATGGTCAAAATGATGAACGCTCACTTTGATTACCAACAAACCATACAACAAATGGAACATCGTATGGCCCAATTGGAGGCAAATCTGCACCATATGGGAAGCTTAAGAGAGGCGGACCACCACCGCATAAACCAGCTCGAAGACCAAATCCAAAACCTCACTACACAAAATCTATGTTTAAAGGAGCTTGTTGATGCTCATGGGGATGACTTGAACCACATTTTCGATGACCTACTACCGTCAAGCCCGGTGGAGGAAGATCCGGAGGAGGATCCCACCACTGTGCCGGAGGACGGCTAGAAACGATAGAAGGATCCTATTTTGGTATATCCTATCACTTGTAATAAAAAAAAATAAATAAATAAATAAATAAATAAATAAATAAATAAATCAAGTTTTTGTTTGAACACTCTCTATTCCAAAAAAAAAAAAAATTATGATTGAATTCCCAAACAACAAATCCATCTCAAACGCACGGCTCATTTAACCTTGAAACCCAAGACCCTGAAACCCTAGACCCTGGGGTTTCGATAATCATTGTATAAACCCTTTATTATATTTTCCTTAAAATCTAAATCACTTGTTCTTGTAACAGAATGGCACCGAGAGGGAGACCGCGCGTCCAACCCATTCCTCCCAATACCAACGAAATACCTAGGCAACCTGACATGCCGATACCAAACGTGGGTGTACACGCTCAGGAAGAGCCAGCAGGCCCTATACCAGACAACATAGGTAATCGCCTGCGCACTCTAGAAGAGGTTCTCATTGCGATAGGGAACGCGCAGGTGAACCAAGGCCAAGCGGCTGCGGCACCTCCACCACAAGCTCGCATTAATTACCTAGCCATGGTGAACCCATACCAACCGCCGCACTATGCAGGCGAGGAAGACCCTGCAAAACTAGAGGAGTGGATTAGGACCTTCGACAAGTTGTTAAGCGCAGTTAAGTGCCCAGAAGGGGAAAAGGTGCATGTGGCCTCATACTACTTGGGAGGTGAAGCAGACGACTGGTGGCAAGCCACCCAGGGAAAGATACAAGAGGAAGATGTGCCCTATTCATGGACTGAAATGATGGAACTGCTCAGGGACCGATTTTACCCCCTGAGTACGAAGGCGGCCATGTACGAGGAGTTTTTGGCACTGAAACAAGGCGGGCAGACTGTACAAGAGTATTACACTCGATTCAAGGAGTTGGTGCGCTTTGCACCAAGACTAGTACCGACAGACGTAGAGAAGGCACAAAAATTCGAGATGGGATTGAACTTGTCCATACGGGAAGTGATCACTGGTGTCCATTACCCGGACCTGCAAGCAGTGTATGATCGTGCAGTTGCTGTTGCGAGGGTGCAACAACTGAAGAGGAGGATGAGTGGAGAGTCCAGCCGGGGACCTCAGGGGCAAGATAAGAGGAACAGGGATAACCGCACCGGTAACAATTCTGGAGGAAACAACTTTCGGGTAGGCCTGAACAGACCCCCTCAGAACAACAATAGGGAAAATGGTGGGAGAACATTTTTCCAGGGTAACCCTGTGCCACCATGCCCAAGATGTGGGAAACCTCACTTGATTAGGGGATGCCCCCAACAGGGCACATGCTTCAGGTGTGGTCGATTTGGTCATCGGGCGAATGAGTGCCGGACTCGAATTGAAAACATCACCAAGCGAGAGGACTTGATTATGGGGCCAGCACAGCCTCGTAACCAAAATGGACGGAATGGTAACTATCAAGGGTACAGACCCCCTCAGAACCAGGATCAACGCCCTCCACAGAATCCAAATCAGCAACAGAATCAGAACCCGAACCGGGATCAGCCGGGCAACCAAGGACGGCCCATGGGGAGATTGAATGTTATCAACCAAGCAGATGTGCCTATGCAGGGTGACGTGATGGCAGGTACATTCCATGTTTTAAGTACACCCCTTAAAGTTCTGTTTGACTCAGGAGCTAGTTGTTCGATTATATCATCAAGAGTCTTATCTGAACTAGATCTACCTAAGTGCGAACTGATTAACTTAGAAATTCAACTACCATCAGGAGAGGTAGTACCATGCTCTAAACGTTATAACGGGATTCCGATAGTTATCAAGAACATAGAATTTTTCGCAAACTTGGTAGAATTTAATTTAAGGGACTTCGACGTTATACTGGGAATGGATTGGTTGACCCGGTATAAAGCGGTAATAGAATGTCAAAAGCAGAAGATCACCTTGTCGAAAGGTAGGGGAAAGAGAGTCATCTTTTACTCTCAACCCCCTAAGAGGAGCAACAAGGTTGTTAACGCTCTCAAGCTTCGTAGCTTAATGCATAAGGGATACGCGTTGTATGCATGCTACGTTCACAACCTGGAGGCGGAAGAGAGCAAGGTTGACGACATCCCAGTGGTGAGAGAATACCCGGACGTATTTCCTGAAGACATCCCTGGTATGCCACCTGAGAGAGATCTTGAATTCACCATAGATCTCATTCCGGGAACGGAACCTGTCTCGAAGGCCCCTTACCGTATGGCACCACTGGAAATGAAGGAGTTAAAGGAACAACTCGAAGAGTTGTTGGAGAAAGGATACATAAGACCAAGTACGTCCCCGTGGGGAGCACCGGTCTTATTTGTTAAAAAGAAGGACGGAGGACTACGCCTTTGCATCGATTACAGAGGACTCAATCAAGTGACCATCAAGAACAAGTATCCATTACCAAGGATTGAGGACTTATTTGATCAATTGAAGGGGGCGTCGGTGTTCTCAAAGATCGACTTGCGATCCGGTTATCACCAGCTGAGGATTGCGGATAAGGATATCCCGAAGACGGCATTCCGAACTCGTTACGGACACTACGAGTTCACAGTATTATCCTTTGGGTTAACAAATGCACCTGCAATGTTCATGAACCTCATGAACGATGTATTTAGAGAATTGTTAGATCAAAGCGTCGTGGTGTTCATCGACGACATCCTGATCTACTCGAGAAGCGAGGAGGAGCATTCCCAACATTTGCACCAAGTGTTAGGGATTTTGCGCAAGAACCAACTCTATGGCAAACTATCCAAATGCGACTTTTGGTTGAAGGAAGTAGCATTCCTTGGGCACATAGTATCCGCCACTGGAGTTTCAGTGGATCAGGCAAAAATTTCGGCGGTGACGGAATGGGTATCGCCGACGAGTCCAACTGAAATACGGAGCTTCCTTGGGCTAGCTGGTTATTATAGGCGATTTGTGAAGGACTTCTCAAAAATCGCACGCCCGTTGACCCAGCTGTTGAAGAAAGGGGTAAAATATGACTGGACCAGTGAGTGTGAGTCCGCGTTTCAAGAACTGAAAAAGCGACTCACCAGTACACCCGTACTAGCACTACCATCAGAGAATGGTGACTTCGAGGTTTACAGTGATGCTTCAAAGGAAGGTCTAGGATGTGTTTTGATGCAAGACTCGAGAGTCATTGCATATGCTTCGCGCCAATTGAAACCTCATGAAGCGAACTACCCAACGCACGACTTGGAGTTGGCGGCAGTCGTGTTCGCTCTGAAAATATGGAGACACTACCTTTATGGGAGAAAGTGTCGGATGTTCACAGACCACAAAAGCCTCAAATACATATTCACTCAAAAAGAGCTAAATCTGAGACAACGGAGATGGTTGGAACTAATCAAGGACTATGATCTCGAAATTTCTTACCACGAAGGGAAGGCCAACGTAGTAGCCGATGCCTTAAGCCGGAAGACCCAACATGTGGCGAATTCGTTGGTGATTCCGCCGGCATTATATATGGACTTGGCAAGATTGAGCTTAGAACTAGTGCATTCGGGCACTGTAAATGAAATGGTCAACGCCATGGTAGTCGAATCAACCATATTTGACGAGATCAAACTCGCCCAACCGGGCGACGCAAAGTTGGAAAGGATTAAGGAGAACATTGCCAATGGGAAGGCAATAGGATTTGCTATCCATGAGGACGGAATCATTCGTTTCAAGGGAAGATGGTGTGTACCACAAAAATGCGTGGAGATAAAACAAAGATTGATGGAAGAAGGGCATAACACACCTTACTCGGTTCACCCTGGAGGCGACAAATTATATAAGGATTTGAGGAAGATTTACTGGTGGCCGAGGATGAAGAATGAAGTGGCAGAATTTGTAGCGAGATGCCTCACGTGCCAAAAGGTCAAAGCCGTGCGACAGAAACCCTTAGGATTGATGCAACCATTGGAAATCCCGAGTTGGAAGTGGGATAGTATCTCTATGGATTTCGTTTCGGGATTACCACGATCACCAAGAGGAATGAATAAGATATGGGTGATTGTCGATAGGCTAACGAAGACGGCCATTTTTATTCCAATGAAGGACACTTGGACCATGGACCAATTAGCAAGAGCGTATATTGACAATGTGGTACGAAGACACGGGGTACCACATGACATTATCTCCGATAGAGACAGTAGATTTGTCTCTCACTTTTGGACCAAGTTACAAAAAGCCCTCGGTACGCAGATTAAGATGAGCACCGCATTCCACCCAATGACGGATGGACAAACTGAGAGAACAATCCAAACGTTGGAAGACATGCTGAGAGCTTGCGTCCTAGAGTTTAAGGGTAGCTGGGAAAATCATTTACCCCTAATTGAATTTTCCTACAACAATAGCTACCATGCTAGCATCGGCATGGCACCATTCGAGGCATTGTATGGTCGAAGGTGCCGAAGTCCGTTGAGTTGGGAAGGGAATGATAAGACAGTGATAGTAGGACCACAACTCGTAGAAGATATGACCCAACAAATCAAAGTGATTCGAGGAAAGATGAAAGCGGCCCAAGACCGACAGAAAAGTTATGCCGATGTGAGACGGCAAGACCTAGAATTTCAAGTTGGGGATAAGGTCATGTTAAAGATATCACCGATGAAGGGGGTTATGCGTTTTGGCAAACGAGGAAAGTTAAGCCCTCGATATATAGGACCTTATGAAATTCTAGAAAAAGTCGGGAATTTAGCATATCGTCTAGCCTTACCGCCACAATTGGCTAGAGTTCACAACGTGTTCCACATATCACAATTGAAGAAGTATGTGCACGATCCGACCCATGTACTCCAACCGGAAGGAATTGAATTGGATGATGACTTGAGCTATGAGGAAATTCCGGTACGAATACTCGATGTTAAGGAGAGAGTAACAAGGAACAAAGCCGTGAGAATGGTCAAGATTCTTTGGTCGAACCATGAAAGTGAAACGGCGACATGGGAGTTAGAATCCGACATGAAGGAGCGTTACCCGACCCTATTCCAAAATGGTGCAACCGCAGTTATGGGGACATAACTGTAATCTTAAGGGGGAGAGGATGTAACGACCCGAATATTTTGTATCCCAAATGAACAAATTCTAATTGTTTTGAACTACGTAATGACTTGATCCCTTCACAGGGTACGTAGGCAACTTGGAAATTTCAATTCTGGGTTCAGTCGAATAATATCAAACAACAAAACACAATGACACAACCACAATCAATCAATCGGTCAATAAGTCGCGCAACTTCGGGGACGAAGTTGATTCTTAAGGAGGGTAGATTGTAATACCATAGAAATTGCCCGATATATATGTATGAATATATATATTTTGACCAATTCACTAAGTAGATTTTTAATCAAATCTATATATATTTATATGTTCAAATATGTGCTTAAAGATTAGTATATTACTTTCTACAAAACATACTTTGAAAAATTATATATATTTGTCTTTTCAAATAAATATATGGATTTCAATATCAAGTGTAATAAGTATATGGTTCATAGAATATTTTAAATCCATATACAAGTTTATATACACATATATACCTTGGTCTTGAAATAATCTTTCCAAACATGTACACATGTATATACATGTATATATTCATATGTTTAAATTATAATGAGAATTATCTATTTTCTATATATCCTTGATTAATCATTCTACCCATATATTTTTTTATTATGGAATTATTCTAGAATGCCATAATATAATTGGGAATAATTTGACTATGGTTTGAAATTGTAGGGTGGAATATTAATCATATCTTGTCATTTTCAAATAAAGAATATATTCCTTTTTGAAGCTATGTATGACTTACAAGATCACAAAAATTCCCACATTATGATTTTTTTTTAAGATAAGAATCTTAATATATATATAAAAAAAAATTAAAAAAAAAAAAAAAAAGGTTACTGTAGCATGCTACTGTAGCACGCTACTGTAGCATGCTACTGTAGCAGTCGGGATTTATGTGTTTTTGGCGACTTTTTGCCATTTTTTGGGTCCCAAAGGTGGGAATCTTGATCTATCACGGGGGAGGCATATTTTTGGATGATTATAGAAGTCCCTAACACCCTATTGTCAGCCATATTCACCAATAATTCATCCCACAAACTCTCCCAACTCTCCCAAAACTCTCCCTAAGCCAAACACCCTTCCGGCAAACTTCCGGCAACTTTCCGGCAATCAAATCCAACCAAGGTAGGGTGTAGATCAAGGATTTGCAAGCATTGGATTGTTGGTAAGGTGTAAATCAAGTTTACTTATTGCTTTAAGATCATAATCAACCTTCTAACTTACGAATCTTTACTTGCAAAACACGTTCGTAGCCAAAGGAGAAGAAGAACGTGTTGCGTAGATCCGTTCGTGGCGATTTTGGACAAATCGATCAACTCTAGAACGTTCAAGAACTCACTCACTGTAAGTTAATAACTTACATATCAATATGGGTGGTTTAAAGACATCCGAAACATTGGATCTTAAACGAAACGTTGAAATCAAACCTAAAAACCCCAATCTACGTATTTTCTGAAATCCGACCAAAACTCTTACTTCGAGCGTTCAAACCTGAAAACTCAAAACTAAGATTTTGATCCTAAGATCTTAAGCTATATTGTGTAAAAATTTCAGAGATTTTTATCAAGTTTTGATACCCCAAATCAAGTCGGACATATTCTGCGTTTTTAAAAATTTTCAAAAGTTGACAGATTTCATAACCGAAATTGATGAGCTTATTTCTATCATTTCTAGTCCAAACCAATCTTCATGATCTAAACAAAAGTTGTAGATCTATGAGTCTTGAATACCTCTGTAAAATTTCATGCACTTTCATTAAGATTTGCTATCCCAAACCGCGTCGAACATATTCTGTGGTGCATGAACCTTTCGGAAACTGAGACAGATTTTAAGACCGAACTTAGTAGATTAATCTGACTTAATCCGTGATGAATTTGCATAATTTGCCTCTAATAAAACTTGTTTATTTTGGTGTCTTTTAAGTGCCTGTAAATTTTCAGAATTTTTGGAGTTCATTTGACATGTTAAAAAGTCAAATCTTTGACAGATGTCAAACCTGAATCCTGACAGCTTTTTGTTTGTGTAGAAAACTTGATTTTTGACATGCTTCCCATCATTTTTCCCAAAAACTCAAAACATGAAAGTTGTTCATTGGGATGTATTTGAGCTACTGTGAAAATTTCAGATTAATCGCCTAAGAAATGGATTTTTAAACTGAAAAGGCGTAAACTGTGACATCGATCGGTTTTAAACTTGTGAAATTTTGAAATCTCTAAACAACGATCGAAATCTTGTGATACGATAAAGTTGTATTTTTGGAAATCCCGTTACACTAAAGTTGAAACGATATCGGTTTCATTGGGGGGTGAGTGCTCTGCAGGGTGCCCTCCTAATTATTCATTTTGTGCCTAAACGGCAATGATGATTACGCGCGAAAGATTGCCAAAATGGCATCTTATATTTTTGGGCCTATCCTCTCGGGTGTATCCGTATGGGTTACTCGAGGCTTGACGGAGCGGTACTGGATATGGCGTATTTGGTCACAAGAGACCAACGGCCTACCCTCTCGAGTGTATCCGTATGGGATACTCGAGGCTCGACGGAGTGGTACTGGGTATGGCGAATCGGCTGCGGCCGCCGGAATACCGGCTAAATGAGATGATACTTATGAAATTGGCTGAGGCCGCCGGAGCACCGGCTAAATGATACTATTGATATTGGCTGCGGCCGCCGGATCACCGGCTAAATGATATATATTGTTGAGATGATGGCGTAACGGGAAATATATTAAAAAGCTCAGATTTTATGAAATTGGCTACGGCCGCCGGATTGCCGGCTAAAATTAAATATTGTTGAGATGGAGGCGTATCGGGGAGAATTTTTAAAAGCTCAAATTTTTATTTACTTACTTACGGCATTATTCATGTTTTTAAATCATGTCTTAAATAATTGCCCATGCTTAAGTTTTAAATTATGAAATTAAATGTGTCTTTAAAGTATGCAATTATAATCACATTTTTTTATAAAATGTTTTTATGCATGGCAAAAAGTTTTATCTTAATTATTAAAAATCTAACCCCTTTATTGCTATGTAAGGATTGACTTACTCAGTATTTTATAATACTGATAAAAACCGTTGTTCATTTTTTTTCTGTTACAGAGTACGGAGCATGATCACTCATTGGGGGATCATTTTGGACACTTAATTATTTATTTTACGTGACTTGCATGAACGGGTCTGTTTAACCCGTGGTTTGGCCATGTCGGCCCTATATTTTAAATTCCGCTGCATACACTTTACTTCCGCTGCGTACTTTATATTCTCGATGCAACTCTGATGTAGTATTTTTAAATTACTTATGAATGGGCTGTTTGAACGTATTAAATTCTGAAAAACCATAGCCTTGCATCTCTTTAGTGAGCTCGGAGAAACCGTGTCTTGCTGGGGAGGTGTGGCGGTGGCATCCCGGCCTGGGTTACCAAAACCGGGGTGTTACACGGATAATTCCCACATTATGATTTTTATTTTTGTAGAGAAGGAATCTTAATATAAAAAAAAAAAAAAAAAATTAAAAGTTACTGTAGCACGTGTCTACTGTAGCAGTACTGTAGCAGTACTGTAGCACGTGCGGGTACTGTAGCAGCCGATCCCTTGTCGGATTTTTGTCCCTTTAATGCCAAAAATACACCCCCAACACCCCATTATCACCCATCTACTTCATTTCTTCACCCAAAAACACTCCCAAAACTCTCCCAAAGCCAAAATACTTTCCGGCGAACTTCCGGCGAACTTCCGGCAACTTTCCGGCAACCAAATCCGACCAAGGAAGTGTGTAGATCAAGGATCACAGTGCTTAGATCTTTGGTAAGTAGTATCTTAGGTTCTCAATCTCGTTTTTCCTCTCAAATCCCCAATCTAACTCTTGAATCGTTGATTGCAAATACGTTCGTGGCCAAAGTCGGGAACTTTGCATTTCGTAGATCCGTTCGTAGGTGTTTGGACGAATCAAGAACACAATCTTTGTAAGTTAACCTTACTATGGTTTTGGGTGACTTAAAATGCAACCAAACATAGAGATTCAACTCAAGAAAATTAATAAAAATCTGTCAACAAGAGAAACCCTCAACGCAGCGTTTTCGTATGAATTTTTCGAACCTCTAAAGCTGCTCAAACAATAAAACTCAAAACATGAAAAGTGTTCCTAAGACTTTGATTTAGCTTCTGTAAAAATTTCATAATTTTTCATGATGTTTTGAAACCTGATCCGACCCAAAAACCGAAGAGCATTAAATCTGGATCTTAGAACTTTGGACAGATTTCACTCTCAATCTTATTAGCCATTTTGACCATGGATCTAGGCCGATCTAGGATTGGTGTTGAACATAAGAGTTGTAGATCTATGAGTTTGGAATATTACTGTAAGTTTTTAGAATTTTTCGTTGAGATTTGAGCCTCCGAATCTGAGCCGATCCGATCTGCGTTAGTACCGATGTCAAGAACCTTGACAGATTTCTTAACCGAACTTGATGAGCATATTTCTATTACTTCGAGTGTTCAAACCTGAAAACTCAAAACTAAGATTTTGATCCAAAGATCTTAATCTATATTGTGTAAAAATTTCAAAGATTTTCATCAAGTTTTGATACCCCAAATCGTATCGAACATATTCTGCGTTTTTAAGAATTGTCAAAGGATGACAGATTTCATAACCGATCTTGATGAGCTTATTCCTATCATTTCTAGCCCGAACCAATCTTCATGATCTAAACAAAAGTTGTTGGAAATCATGTCTAGTATGTCTCTGTAAAATTTCAGAATTTTTGAAGTCCATTTGATATGATAAAAAGTCGAATCTTTTAACATCGTCAAACCTGAATTCTGACAGCTTTTTGTTTCTGAAGAAAACTCGATTTTTGACATGCTTCACATCGTTTTTCCGAAAAACTTAAAACACGAAAGTTGTTCGTTGGGATGTTTTTGAGCTACTGTACAAATTTCAAAACAATCGCCTAAGAAATGGATTTTTAAACCAAAAAGGCGTAAACTGTGACATCGATCGATTTTTGAAATCTTTTAAACAACGATCGAAACGTTGAATTACGATATATCTATACTTTTGAAAAATCCCGTTACACCAAATAAAAACATTTTCTGTAAAAGAATTCTTTAGAAACATTGGGGACTTGTGACCAAGTTTGACGTTATCAATATGATTCATGCGGGTTTGATTCCCAATGATGTATTTGAGTTCTTGCGGGTTAGATTCCCCAAGGGCGATTGTATGTTGATTCCTGCGGGTTAGATTCCCCAGGATGTATTGAGTTCTTGCGGGTTAGATTCCCCAAGGGCGATTGTATGATTTCCTGCGGAAATATTGGTTATGAGGATTGCGGTCACAAGAGCCCTGGTGAATGGTGAACTATAAAAGAAACGAAAAATATTTTGAGAAATGATACTTTTGAAATTGGCTGAGGCCGCCGGATCACCGGCTAAATGATACTTTTGAAATTGGCTGCGGCCGCCGGATCACCGGCTAAATGATATATTGATGAAATGGTTATGTAACGGGAGAACAAAATATTTAAGGTTTTTAAGTCTTTATGCCTTGCAAATCATTTTCCTACAAGAAATCTTTTTATTAAATTTAACTAAAGGCTTTGAAACCCCTAACCCATGCTATGTGTTAGCTTACTCAGCGCGTTTTTGCTGACCCAAACCATATATCTCCTTTTTCTTACAGAGTACGAAGAATATGCATCGTCATATGCATACATGGGAACATTAGGGGAAATCTTTATTTAAAATCCCTGCATTTAATTACGACTTGCATGAACGGGTCTGTTTAACCCGTGTTTTGGCCATGTTGGCCCTATATTTAAATTCCGCTGCAACTTTGATGTATTATCTTTAAATTATCTATGAATGGGCCGTTTGAATATTTTAAATCCTGAGAAACCATAGCCTTGCATCTCTTTAGTGAGCTCGGAGAAACCGTGTCTTGCTAGGGAGGTGTGGCGGTGGCATCCCGGCCTGGGTTACCAAAACCGGGGTGTTACAATGTGGTATCAAAGCCCAGAATATTTTAAAACTACTATTTTAAAGAGCCCGGAATATTTTTTTTTAAAACTATTATTTTCAAGTATTATTATTTTTAAAGTTATCATTTCTAAACTAGTAGTATATTTCAAAGAGCCCAAATTTTTTAGCCCAAAATTTTTTTTTTTTGAAGCCCAAGAAATTATCTTGGCCCAATAGCCTTGTTTTTATTTAAAACCCAAATAATTTATTTCTTTCGGCCCAATATAGTGGTCCAAACCTTTTATCCTTATTTTAATCTATCCATGGAATAAATTTATTTTTAAAACCCATGGATAAATAAATGTATGCATAAAATTTTTTTTGGGGGGATCACATATGCATATGCATACATAAATATTGACACTAACTCTTTTTATGTGAATTATCGGTAATAAGAAACACTCCTACCTTAGAACTCGACATGATCTTGACTTAGGAGCGCTTGCTAAAGACTAACTTTGCCTTAGTCCTAGATCTTGATCACTTAGAAACTCATCTTCGCGTGCTTCTATATCATAAAATGGCACCTAGAAGAAAACTGAGGAAGGATCATATGCGATGATACCCGAACCTGGTTGTGAATAATACATAGGCAGTTATGGGGACATAACTGTAATCTTAAGGGGGGGAGGATGAAATACCCCGTAAGAATGCATAAGCATTTATTTTTGAAACCCGAATAGTTTGTATCCCAAGTAAACAAAAGGACCCTAACCCTTAGCGCGAGAAAAGCCGAAACACAACTTCGAGGACGAAGTTGATTCTTAAGGGGGGTAGACTGTAATACCCCAGATTTTTATCATCGTCCAAAGGAATAAAATTTATTCCGATCAATGTCGAAATATCTCCGAGAAGAAGAAAATAATTTATCACAATAAATTATTGCTCGGATATGAAACGCCGATAGATTTAAATTCAAAATGGAATAAAAGAGGGAAAGGAAGCCCGAAGACATTCCATGAATTGAGTCAAGATAATTGGAATTAAATTCAAGAAGGAAAAGAATTTTAATTCCAAGAACCCGTGAAGTCGGAAGAAATTTAATGATACAATCGCAATCAATCAATCGATCAATAAGTCGCGCAACTTCGGGGACGAAGTTGATTCTTAAGGATGGTAGATTGTAATACCCGAGAAATCGCCATCGAAAATTTAAATCCAAAAATAAAGAATTGGATTTAAATTATTAAAACCGAAATAATTCCGAGAGAGCGGAATTTATTATTTATCGGAAGATAACAACTCGAAACGAGTTTATCGAATTGTCCCAACAATCACGGATAATTCCCACATTATGATTTTTATTTTTGTAGAGAAGGAATCTTAATATTAAAAAAAAAAAAAAAAAAATTAAAAGTTACTGTAGCACGTGTCTACTGTAGCAGTACTGTAGCAGTACTGTAGCAGTACTGTAGCACGTGCGGGTACTGTAGCAGCCGAACCCTTGTCGGATTTTTGTCCCTTTAATGCCAAAAATACACCCCAACACCCCATTATCACCCATCTACTTCATTTCTTCACCCAAAAACACTCCCAAAACTCTCCCAAAGCCAAAATACTTTCCGGCGAACTTCCGGCGAACTTCCGGCAACTTTCCGGCAACCAAATCCGACCAAGGAAGTGTGTAGATCAAGGATCACATTGCTTAGATCTTTGGTAAGTAGTATCTTAGGTTCTCAATCTCGTTTTTCCTCTCAAATCCCCAATCTAACTCTTGAATCGTTGATTGCAAATACGTTCGTGGCCAAAGTCGGGAACTTTGCATTTCGTAGATCCGTTCGTAGGTGTTTGGACGAATCAAGAACACAATCTTTGTAAGTTAACCTTACTATGGTTTTGGGTGACTTAAAATGCAACCAAACATAGAGATTCAACTCAAGAAAATTAATAAAAATCTGTCAACAAGAGAAACCCTCAACGCAGCGTTTTCGTATGAATTTTTCGAACCTCTAAAGCTGCTCAAACAATAAAACTCAAAACATGAAAAGTGTTCCTAAGACTTTGATTTAGCTTCTGTAAAAATTTCATAATTTTTCATGATGTTTTGAAACCTGATCCGACCCAAAAACCGAAGAGCATTAAATCTGGATCTTAGAACTTTGGACAGATTTCACTCTCAATCTTATTAGCCATTTTGACCATGGATCTAGGCCGATCTAGGATTGGTGTTGAACATAAGAGTTGTAGATCTATGAGTTTGGAATATTACTGTAAGTTTTTAGAATTTTTCGTTGAGATTTGAGCCTCCGAATCTGAGCCGATCCGATCTGCGTTAGTACCGATGTCAAGAACCTTGACAGATTTCTTAACCGAACTTGATGAGCATATTTCTATTACTTCGAGTGTTCAAACCTGAAAACTCAAAACTAAGATTTTGATCCAAAGATCTTAATCTATTGTGTAAAAATTTCAAAGATTTTCATCAAGTTTTGATACCCCAAATCGTATCGAACATATTCTGCGTTTTTAAGAATTGTCAAAGGATGACAGATTTCATAACCGATCTTGATGAGCTTATTCCTATCATTTCTAGCCCAAACCAATCTTCATGATCTAAACAAAAGTTGTTGGAAATCATGTCTAGTATGTCTCTGTAAAATTTCAGAATTTTTTAAGTCCATTTGATATGATAAAAAGTCGAATCTTTTAACATCGTCAAACCTGAATTCTGACAGCTTTTTGTTTCTGAAGAAAACTCGATTTTTGACATGCTTCACATCGTTTTTCCGAAAAACTTAAAACACGAAAGTTGTTCGTTGGGATGTTTTTGAGCTACTGTACAAATTTCAAAACAATCGCCTAAGAAATGGATTTTTAAACCAAAAAGGCGTAAACTGTGACATCGATCAATTTTTGAAATCTTTTAAACAACGATCGAAACGTTGAATTACGATATATCTATACTTTTGAAAAATCCCGTTACACCAAATAAAAACATTTTCTGTAAAAGAATTCTTTAGAAACATTGGGGACTTGTGACCAAGTTTGACGTTATCAATATGATTCATGCGGGTTTGATTCCCAATGATGTATTTGAGTTCTTGCGGGTTAGATTCCCCAAGGGCGATTGTATGTTGATTCCTGCGGGTTAGATTCCCCAGGATGTATTGAGTTCTTGCGGGTTAGATTCCCCAAGGGCGATTGTATGATTTCCTGCGGAAATATTGGTTATGAGGATTGCGGTCACAAGAGCCCTGGTGAATGGTGAACTATAAAAGAAACGAAAAATATTTTGAGAAATGATACTTTTGAAATTGGCTGAGGCCGCCGGATCACCGGCTAAATGATACTTTTGAAATTGGCTGCGGCCGCCGGATCACCGGCTAAATGATATATTGATGAAATGGTTATGTAACGGGAGAACAAAATATTTAAGGTTTTTAAGTCTTTATGCCTTGCAAATCATTTTCCTACAAGAAATCTTTTTATTAAATTTAACTAAAGGCTTTGAAACCCCTAACCCATGCTATGTGTTAGCTTACTCAGCGCGTTTTTGCTGACCCAAACCATATATCTCCTTTTTCTTACAGAGTACGAAGAATATGCATCGTCATATGCATACATGGGAACATTAGGGGAAATCTTTATTTAAAATCCCTGCATTTAATTACGACTTGCATGAACGGGTCTGTTTAACCCGTGTTTTGGCCATGTTGGCCCTATATTTAAATTCCGCTGCAACTTTGATGTATTATCTTTAAATTATCTATGAATGGGCCGTTTGAATATTTTAAATCCTGAGAAACCATAGCCTTGCATCTCTTTAGTGAGCTCGGAGAAACCGTGTCTTGCTAGGGAGGTGTGGCGGTGGCATCCCGGCCTGGGTTACCAAAACCGGGGTGTTACATCTGTAATTTATACGCCTCGTATGTTAATGTGTGACGAACGATTATATTTATATGTGTGACTAATGAACTATTTTAATTTTATATATATATATATATATATATATATAAATGTCCCTTTTATTAAATGAAATCTCCATGGGTTTATTCCGATATTATCATTGCGCGTTAACTTATCCGGAAAGTAGCTAGCATATTCATCAAACTCTGATTGTATGCAAGTATGCCAGCTAGCCGTAGCGTATTCCGGACGGCCCGGAATGCGTGGCGGTAACATCGGCCCATTCTCCCTGCACTGTGCTTCCGCTGTACCTTTAGGGAAAATGGGGGTGTTACAGCACTATTGTCGGATTTTGTCCCTTTTATGGCCAAAATACTTCCCCCAACACCCATTTATCAGCCATCCACACCCTTTTCAAATCCCTCTTCACTCCCAAAACTCTCCCAAAGCCAAAATACTTTCCGGCGAACTTCCGGCGAACTTCCGGCGACTTTCCGGCAACCAAATCCGACCAAGGAAGTGTGTAGATCAAGGATTGCAGGCTTTGGATTGTTGGTAAGATGTTATTCAAGTTTCCATATGATTTTAAGATCATAAACATCATCCTAACTTACGAATCTTCGTATTCAAACACAAATCGGAGCCAAAGGAAGAATAAATCGGGTGGAAGAGATTCGTTCGTGACATCCGTGGATTCCGGACGACCCCGTGACTTCCTAAACATCATCCCCACTGTAAGTTAACCTTACTATGGTTTTGGGTGACTTAAAATGCAACAAGAACATAGAGATTCAACTCAAGAAAGTTAATAAAAATCTGTCAACAAGAGAAACCCTCAACGCAGCGTTTTCGTATGAATTTTTCGAACCTCTAAAGCTGCTCAAACAATAAAACTCAAAACATGAAAAGTGTTCCTAAGACTTTGATTTAGCTTCTGTAAAAATTTTGGAATTTTTCATGATGTTTTGAAACCTGAAACCAACCCAAAACCGAAGAGTATTAAATCTGAATCTTAGAACTTTGGCAGATTTCACTCTCAATCTTGTTGGTTATTTTGACCATGGATCTAGGCCGATCTAGGATTGATGTTGAACATGAAAGTTGTAGATCTATGAGTTTAGAATATTACTGTAAGTTTTTAGAATTTTTCATTGAGATTTGAACCTCCAAACTCGAGCCGATCCAATCTGCGTTAGAACCGATGTCAAGAACCTTGACAGATTTCATAATCAAACTCGACGAGCAAAACTCTTACTTCGAGTGTTCAAACCTGAAAACTCAAAACTAAGATTTTGATCCAAAGATCATAAGCTATATTGTGTAAAAATTTCAAAGATTTTCATCAAGTTTTTATACCCCAAATCGTATCGGACATATTCTGCGTTTTTAAGAATTGTCAAAGGATGACAGATTTCATAACCGATCTTGATGAGCTTATTCCTATCACTTCTAGCCCGAACCAATCTTCATGATCTAAACAAAAGTTGTTGGAAATCATGTCTAGTATGTCTCTGTAAAATTTCAGAATTTTTGGAGTCCATTTAGTATGTTAAAAAGTCGAATCTTTTAACGTTGTCGAATCTGAATCCTGACAGCTTTTTGATTCTGTACAAAACTCGATTTTTAACATGCTTCCCATCGTTTTTCCGAAAAACTTAAAACACGAAAGTTGTTCGTTGGGATGTTTTTGAGATACTGTACAAATTTCAAATCAATCGCTTAAGAAATGGATTTTTAAACCAAAAAGGCGCAAACTGTGACGCCAAATGATTTTTAAATCAAAGAGATTTTGAAATTCGAAACAAACGGTCGAGATGTTGAAATACGATATATCTATACTTTTGAAAAATCCCGTTACACCAAATAAAAACATTTTCTTTAAAAGAATTCTTTTGAAACATTGGGGACTTGTGACCAAGTTTGACATTATCAATATGATTCATGCGGGTTTGATTCCCAATGATGTATTTGAGTTCTTGCGGGTTAGATTCCCCAAGGGCGATTGTATGTTTTCCTACGGGTTAGATTCCCTAGGATGTATTGAGTTCTTGCGGGTTAGATTCCCCAAGGGCGATTGTATGATTTCCTGCGGAAATATTGGTTATGAGGATTGCGGTCACAAGAGCCCTGGTGAATGGTGAACTATAAAAGAAACGAAAAATATTTTGAGAAATGATACTTTTGAAATTGGCTGAGGCCGCCGGATCACCGGCTAAATGATACTTTTGATATTGGCTGCGGCCGCCGGATCACCGGCTAAATGATATATTGTTGAGATGATGGCGTAACGGGAAATATATTAAAAAGCTTAGATTTTATGAAATTGGCTGCGGCCGCCGGATTGCCGGCTAAATTAAATATTGTTGAAATGTTTTTATTAAATTTAATTAAAGGCTTTGAAACCCCTAACCCATGCTATGTGTTAACTTACTCAGCGCGTTTTTGCTGACCCAAACCATATATTATCCTCTTTTTCTTACAGAGTATGAAGATTATGCGTCGTCATATGCATACATGGGAACATTAGGGGAAATCTCTATTTTAAACCCCTGCATTTAATTACGACTTGCATGAACGTGACTGTTTAACCCGTGTTTTGGCCATGTCGGCCCTTATACTTTATTTCCGCTGCACAAATTATATTTCCGCTGCAACTTTGATGTATTATCCTTAAATTATATACGAATGGGCTGTTTGAATATTTTAAATTCTGAAAAACCATAGCCTTGCATCTCTTTAGTGAGCTCGGAGAAACCGTGTCTTGCTAGGGAGGTGTGGCGGTGGCATCCCGGCCTGGGTTACCAAAACCGGGGTGTTACATAAACGCTTCAGTAGGCACGATGATCAGAAACGCTCCAGGAATGATGATACATTGCCACCAAATCGGATATGGATGATGGGAATGGTTTAGGAACTAAACGCTCCAGAAAGGAATAATTCTCATTATTAGTGTGCGTTATTAAGCAGTAATGGGTGGAAATAATTTAGGAATGATTACTATGGCATAATCCAGGGTCACTCAAGAAGTAAGAAGGCTATTTGCTGAATCATTTCATATTTTCTAATATCGATCTCTCTTGTGGATCACACTTTTCATATAATTCTAATACTAGAAATGGCAATTATAAGTTACTATCCTATTTAATAATAATAATAATAATAATAATAATAATAATAATAATAATAATAATAATAATAATAATTCCTAAGTGAAATGGATTTTGCTAAATGGAATTCTTTCGGGTAATTTCTCGGGTATTACAGCCGCATGATCTATTAATGCTTCAATTTTGCTACAGTAGAATACCAAATAATTTAATTAAAATTAAACTACTATTAATGTGCTACTCGTAATCGACTTAGGACTCGATTCGAAAAAAAAAAACTCAGCTCGACTCGATAACACTATTGACACACATTTTAATTAGTTTTCATCTCATACTTTCCCTCACACTCCATTTTATATTCTATTAGGAAATATGTCACTTATTTAAAATATCTAAACGAAGAAAAATATTCATTCTTAAAAAATTTTGAAAATATTTTTAAAGAATTTTAATTCTATCTTAATTGTACAATAACCAACACAACATTCACAGATCAAATTGAATTGTGTCTTTTAGGCTATGGTTAAAAATTCAAAATCGAATGTTAAGAAAAAATAAAATAAAATTCAAACATAAGCTACCGACTCGAGCTCGAGCTTAGCAAATAGAAAAAAAACTTGTGAGATACTCGAACTTGCTGATACTCTAGGTCGAACTCGAACTCAATGATACTCGAGCTCGAACTCGAACTCGAATATCTGCCATCAAGCTCAAGCTCAAGTACCATGATACTCGAGCTTGACTCGACTCGATATCACCACTTGAAGGCGTCCGGGCCTAATTTTAGGCCAAACGGTTGGAAAAAATGCCAAGCGCGTGCCGCGTGATATGCACGCGCCGGAGAATCGACGCGATGACCTAAAGATGAAAATGTGTCTCCTTCTGATAGCCTATTATAATTTTTTATGTAACTAAAATAAATAATACTCAATCCATCACATTAATAATGTTTTATTTTCATTTTTTCATCTGTATAAACGTTTTCGTCTCATTTTTAATAATTTAATTTTAACTATTTATCTCTTTCAGATAAATAGCTTAATAACAACGTGCCGAACCACTATTTCGAGGCCAACGGCTAAAATGAAGTTATTCAGTGCCTTGGTAATGCTTTGACACACAATGTTATTTTCTTTACTATAAATAAAGTATTTCAATTTAATTTATTTTCTTAGATTTAACTTATTGTTTTTATTTTGAAATATAATTTTTTTTGCCTGACAGCTTATTCAGACTAGAGAAAAAGAAATATAAAATTTAATAAATAAAACAGTGATACTAACGCCAGGAAAATTACATGCCAGCTGCATCCACCGCAGGGAGGGGTTTCACTTGATCCAAAGCCCAGGTAGTATAAACTGCTCACTATTCGCACCAATTTTCGCGAGACCACCAGCCACCGAAATAATTTAATTATTAATGTAATTAATTTTATATATTACTTCTTATTTTTAATTTTATTTTACTAAATATTTTTTATTTTCCTTTTATTATTTATTTTAATAAAAATTTATTCACTTTTAAATTCATAATTTATTTTAATTTATATTTCTTTTATTCCTTATTTTATGATATATTTTAATTAATATTTATTCTATTTTCATCCTGCGAATATTATCTCGAACTTTCGATACGATATTTTATGTGAGAATGATTTGTATTGGAGTAGGGTATATTAGAGTTTAAAATATGGATAAAATGTGAATTTATTCTATGTGATTATAATGAGTTTGGATTTTTAATTAATTTATTTATTTATTTATGTGTGATGTGATGATTGTGGGTTTGAACTTTTAATTTATTTATTAATATGATGTGATTGGATGAGTTTGATAATTAATACTCCCTCTTTCCCATTTAGCTTGTCTAGTTTGATTTCTGCACACAATCCAATGTATTTTTTCAATTGTTAATATTTAAAATTATGTACAATGAAAAATTATTTAAAATATGTATTCTAAAACTACATGATCATACGATTCTAACAAGAGCCAACTCGAATATTTTTTTCTAAATATATGCTTACAGTAAAATTGAATCAAAGCTGAACAATGAATAGTAAAAAAAGTCAAACATGACATGTTAGCTGGGACGGAGGGAGTATTTAATTATTTACTAAGATAAAAATGAGAGAAAAACGTTTAGATAGACAAAAAATGAAAGCAAAACATAATTAATAGGACGAATTGAATATTATTTATTTAATTACATAAAAATTAAAATAAGCCATCAGAAGGAGACCATTCCATTTTTAGGCCATCACGTCGTTCCTCCGCGCTCGTGCACCTCACGCGGCCCGCACTTAGTATTTTTTCTGACTATTTGGCCTAAAATAAGCCCCAAATGCATTCTAGTGGCCTATAAGTGGATATTGTTATCGTGGCCCAAAATTAGAAGGGTCTCCTTCTGCTGGCCTATTTTAATTATTACCTCTATTATAAAATAGGCTAATTTAATTTTCAACATATTTTTTTTTATCCCATAAACATTTATTTTCTTTCATTTTGACTTCTAAAATTTTTCATTTTCCGTATATCATTAATATATATCAATCAAATGACTTATTGTTAATATGTTTCATTTTCCAATATACATTTTAAATATACGATCCCAACAGTAACTGTTGTCCCAAAGTGGCTCAATAAATCCCCAGAATGGGCATATCTTGTATCAATAGCTCCTCATGGATCCTTGAGGTATACATACTCTATTCGCATAATATAAAAATCCATTTGATTGAAAGAATTTCCTAAATGCCAAATTTTCCGTCTTTTGCCACAGCTTTAAACTCTTTAACAACAGTTTTCCCATACCGTGACAAATTTTTCCATACAACAGAAACCATTCTTGCGAGAGCTGGAGAAGTGTCTCCGGATAAAGCGGCATCTAAAGGTGGCAAGGCCGGCATAGTATTAGTTCGGGCCTGCGAATCATCTGAAATATCAGTATCCTATTTGGAAAATTAAATGAGCGCATCAATTGCAAAAGAAACTACGTCAATTTCATAACTCAACACCACCAACACTAGATGCAAAAGGAAAAATCATATTATTGCATCATTCGTGACTTGCAACAAACAAAATGTCTTTATACTTGCCATTTAAGTGTGTCCCATCGATCACAATGAAAGACCTCGTGTGAAAAAAAAAAACCCATCTATTGATGCATTAAGTGCAAAGAATGCAAATCTAAACTACATGGTAGTTTGATCGACCATGTAATCAATCACTGTGTTCATGTTGGCCTGCTTATATAGAAAAGATGGAAGTATCTTAAATGAAGAATTCTCATTGCCGTATAATGACGATATTGCATGCCCCTTATTTTCCATGATAACCCACAAGTAATATTGACTCCTTTATGCTTCAACTGAGCTTAAGCTTAAACTGTTTTAGGAGTCATCATCTCCCATTCAACGATGATTTGATCTGCCATTATCTTCCATATTAAATGCTTCGAGGGCAATGTCGGAGGTACATCGCATCTCTGGTCAAATACACAATTGTGTTCAACAAATTTGTATACTCACTCTTAACAATTTGCTGCCTCATACATATATGTGAAATTGGCAATTTTCAACTCGACATTGCACGCAATATTGTCGTGGCTATGACTTGTGTGCTTTAAATCCAACCCTCACATTCATGACATATTCTAATAATTTTCTATGCATTCTTGGTTCATTACAATACTTATCCAATCGCTTCCGGTCTATCAACAGTTGGGTCGATGTACTTATCTACATGATGTGGATGCAAATCATATAATGGTGTTAACCAAGAAATTGCAAAGAAGGAAAAACTTCTTTTTGATTGATTAACGTCGAAGAGTTACAAAAATTGCAGAATAAAAATTGCGAAAAACTAACGAAAACTGTAAAAGAATAGAAAATGATGAATGGAAGAACAAAAGGAAATTACAGAAAATGAATTGCAGAAATTTAAGAATGTAAAATGCGGATCCTTCTGTGGAGAGTTGAGGTGTCCCTATTGAAGACCGTCCCCAATATTTATAAGCCGGTCTCTCCAGGCATGCTGCGTAACCTCCCACGTTGTCATGACTCCCCCATGCTTCAATACCCGTTGTTGACTACTTCAGGGAACCGCCCTTCAGCCTTTTTGCTCGATAACTTTAATGCAGTAATGCGGACTGGGCTTAGAGTGTTGGGCCGATGCATGCTGGGCTGTAACTTGTGGGCTCGGACAATTGATAGGTCAACAGATGCCCCCTCACGCAATTTGTCTGATTAGGATTTCTAAGATAAATATGCGTGTTCATTTTTTAAAAGCTATCGGACATAACAAGGTAACAAAAGGAGAACATTTTTTAACATTTCATTCTCATTTCCACCGTGATTTGCATCGCCGGACACCGCTGGACGTCAGCCGCCTCCAGCTACCGGTCTGCCACCGCCGTGGGCCCCTCGGCCGCCATTGGAGAGAAGCGCCATCCGCCATTCGACCTCAGGCTGCCGCAGCCTCGCCTCAACCGCCGTGGCATCGTCCTGGCCGCCGTTGACCTTCTCCAAGCCGCCATTGCTCAACCACCAGCATCCATTCTCGGTCGCTATTCACCTCGCCTCAGCCGCCACTCAGTTTCGCTACCAGCGGACATCGACGATTACCCGGCCGCCACATCTTGACGTCAGCCGCCGTTTCCCCGAGCTCGGCCGCGATAGAAGCCTTCCGTTATTGCTCAGCTGCCATTTGTCTTCCTTCCAGCCGCTATTCTTGCTTCCTTCCGGCCGCCATTGCCCGTTCTTCAACCGCATCGCGATCGCACGCCTCAGCTGCCCGTCGAACGACCTCAGCCGCCACTCGTGTTCAAGCCAACCGCCGTGTTTGCCCCCGGCCACCGCTTGCCTCGCTCCAGCCGCTGTGGGCCTTGTCCCGGGCGCCACTGGCCTTGTCCATGCTGCCATTTGCTCAGCCGCCAACACTCAGCTTCACCAGTTGCCGCTTGCACAGCTCCCGCCGCGGTTGGCCTTAGGTAGGGTTGCAAACGAATCGAATCGAAGCGAATACCACTGTTTCGTATTCGTATTCGAAAAATTATTCGAATATTCGTATTCGTATTCGGTTTTTAAACGAATAACAAATGGTATTCGAATTTGATTCGAAATGAATATTCGAATTATTCGCTTTAATTCGAATATTCGATTCGAATATTTTGATACGATATTATTTTATTCGATTCGAATATATTCGCTTCGATTCGTAATTATTCGATTCGATTCGAAATTCGCAAAAAACCTTCTAAAATTAAAAATACAAATAAGAAATCCGAAAAATATTTCACAAAAGTAGTTTAGAATGGACAAATAGCAAATAACATTCCAAGTTTTCAATAACATCAAAAAATTTCCAGGCTGCCACCTCCTCGATTTTGTTTGCAAAGTTCCAGACTGCTCCATTTTAGTATGTTCCAAATTGCTCCATTTAGTTTCTTGAAATTTTAGATCAAACCTGCAAATTTAGTTTCCTTTAGGCCATTTTAGAATTTTAGAACAAGCTTGCAGACTTAATTCCAATCAAGCCATTTTAGAAGGTTGCAACTTGCAATAAATAAATTTTAGATTATTTCTTTGTCCATGATATACCATAATCATCAAATTTGTTCAAGCACTAAAGAATCTCCATATACCCAATATTCTATACTATCTAACATTAAACATTCCCAATCTAAAAAATAGGCACAAAAATTATATCAAAAAGGTCTGCGTAAATTTACAGTACTCCTATTTTGTTATATCAAAAATGTAATCCTCAAACAATGCACCACAACAACAAAGTCAACAAATATCTAACAAAGTCCAGCAAAAATCAAAGGACGAAGGAAAAGAACAAAAATGAAGGAAAGAAACTGAGATACCAGCCCACTCCCGTTCTCGTCCTCGTCACTTCGCGGCTTTGCCAGAGCCATCTCCATGGTCACAGCTCCACTGCGCGCCTCCACTGTTGTTGTTTCACTACTGCTGCTATGCTTCTCTTTCCATCCAACACCAAACATTCTCAAAACAACCAATATACTACCAACAAATGAAACCTCAAAACATAGGCACAAATTTATTCATCAATCAAACTATTTACATCTAAAAATCAACAACGAATATTCAACCTTAAAAGAATATTACTAACATCTAAATTTAATCAAAGAATATTTTTACATTTCTAAGCCTAAAATCCTAAAATCATTAACAAACCTAATATTTAAACAACCAAGTCTAAGCATATAAGACATTTTCAAAAATCATAGATCTACACTATCTAAGCAAGGAAAATTAGTTTGCCAAACAAAGAATATAATGTTGCTCGCTGCTCAACCAACAATACCATAAAAAAATATAAAGCTGAGACTTAAATAAAAGAAAACTGTAAAACAATGAATAAATGAGAAGAATGGACCAAATGGACTTTTTCCACTTGAACATCACCACTGCTGGAGTCCGGTCAAGCCTCCATGTGCGCTATCTACTTTCATCTCGCTGCTCACTCTCAGCTAGCTGCTAACACCACCACTAACTCTCTGTTTTGTTTGTTGCTCGTGTCTGCTCCGGCTGCCTCCACCGCTCCTCAATCTGTGTCGCACTCCCTCAACAGTCGGCGCCTCTCACACACTCCACAGCCGCCTGCGCCTCTGCTTCCAGCAGCCACCTCTCTCATTGAAGAACCTCTCTCATTGTAAAAGGAGATGATGGGCTGTTTGTTACTCAACTCCTAAAGATGTTCAAACATCCGCTATTAGTGATACAGCTTCTACTCTGATAACCACCATGTGATCAGTAAACCGGTAAGAGGTAGTAGAATCTGACGGCTTTTTTCTCGCAAGCCTCAACAACGCTGCTCACTGTATGAAAAAAAGGAAGAAGAAAAATGGAAGAAGAGGAGAAGAAAGGAAAGGGCAGCGGCGCCTGTAATACCATAGAAATTGCCCGAAATATATATATGAATATATATTTTTGATTAATTCACTAAGTAGATTTTTAATCAAATCTATATATATTTATATATATGAATATATATTTTTGATTAATTCACTAAGTAGATTTTTAACCAAATCTATATATATTTATATGTTCAAATATTTGCTTAAAGATTAGTATATTATTTCTACAAAACATACTTTGAAAAATTATATATATTTGTCTTTTCAAATAAATATATGGATTTCAATATCAAGTGTAATAAGTATATGGTTCATAGAATATTTTAAATCCATATACAAGTTTATATACACATATATACCTTGGTCTTGAAATAATCTTTCCAAACATGTACACATGTATATACATGTATATATTTACATGTTTAAATTATAATGAGAATTATCTATTTTCTATATATCCTTGATTAATCATTCTACCCATATTTTTTTTTTATGAATTATTCTAGAATGCCATAATATAATTGGGAATAATTTGACTATGGTTTGAAATTGTAAGGTGGAATATTAATCATATCTTGTCATTTTCAAATAAAGAATATATTCCTTTTTGAAGCTATGTATGACTTACAAGATCACAAAAATTCCCACATTATGATTTTTTTTAAGATGAGAATCTTAATATATATATATATAAAAAAAAAAAATTTAAAAAAAAAAAAAAAAAAAAAAAAAAAAAAAGTTACTGTAGCATGCTACTGTAGCACGCTACTGTAGCATGCTACTGTAGCAGTCGGGATTTATGTGTTTTTGGGACTTTTTGCCATTTTTTTTGGGTCCCAAAGGTGGGAATCTTGATCTATCACGGGTGTGGCATCTTTTTGGATGTTATGTAATCAATCCCATCCCCATTCTCAGCCATTTTCATCAATCATTCACCCCAAACTCTCCAAAAACTCTCCCAAAAGCCAAACACTCTTCCGACGAACTTCCGGCGACTTTCCGACGAGTTTCCGGCAACCAAATCCAACCAAGGAAGTGTGTAGATCAAGGATTGCAGGCTTTGGATTGTTGGTAAGATGTAAATCAAGATTCCTTATTGTTTTAAGATCATAACCATCATCCTAAACTTACGAATCTTCATATTCAAACACAAATCGGAGCCAAGGGAAGAATAAATCGGGTGGAAGAGATTCGTTCGTGACATCCCGTGGATTCCGGACGACCCCGTGACCTCCTAAACATCATCCCCACTGTAAGTTAACCTTACTATGGTTTTGGGTGACTTAAAATGCAACCAAACATAGAGATTCAACTCAAGAAAATTTATAAAAATCTGTCAACAAGAGAAACCCTCAACGCAGCGTTTTCGTATGAATTTTTCGAACCTCTAAAGCTGCTCAAACAATAAAACTCAAAACATGAAAAGTGTTGCTAAGACTTTGGTCTAGCCTCTGTAAAAATTTCATAATTTTTCATGATGTTTTGAAACCTGAAACCAACCCAAAACCGAAGAGTATTAAATCTGGATCTTAGAACTTTGGACAGAATTTTTACTCAATCTTGTTGGTTATTTTGACCATGGATCTAGGCCGATCTAGGATTGGAGTTGAACATAAGAATTGTAGATCTATGAGTTTAGAACATTTCTGTAAGTTTTTAGAATTTTTCGTTGAGATTTGAGCCTCCGAACTCGAGCCAATCCGATCTGCGTTAGAACCGATGTCAAGAACCTTGATAGATTTCACAATCAAACTTGATGAGCATATTTCTATTACTTCGAGTGTTCAAACCTGAAAACTCAAAACTAAGATTTTGATCCTAAAAGCTTAAGCTATGTTGTGTAAAAATTTCAAAGATTTTCATCAAGTTTTGATACCCCAAATCGTATCGGACATATTCTGCGTTTTTAAGGATTGTCAAAGGATGACAGATTTCATAACCGATCTTGAGGAGCTTATTCCTATCATTTCTAGTCCGATCCAATCTTTGAGTTCTAAACAAAAGTTGTTTGAAATCATGTCTAGTATGTCTCTGAAAAATTTCAGAATTTTTGGAGATCATTTGATACGATAAAAAGTCAAATCCTTGAAAGGAGTCAAACCTGAATCCTGACAGCTTTTTGTTTGAGTCGAAAACTCGATTTTTGACATGCTTCCCATCGTTTTTCCGAAAAACTTAAAACACGAAAGTTGTTCGTTGGGATGTTTTTGAGATGCTGTACAAATTTCAGATCAATCGCCTAAGAAATGGATTTTTAAACCAAAAAAGCGCAAACTGTGACATCGATCGATTTTTGAAATCTTTTAAACAACGATCGAGACGTTGGAATTACGATAAAGCTATATTTTTGAAAAATCCCGTTACACCAAATAAAAACATTTTTGTAAAAGAATTCTTTTGAAACATTGGGGACTTGTGACCAAGTTTGATATTATCAATATGATTCATGCGGGTTTGATTCCCAATGATGTATTTGAGTTCTTGCGGGTTAGATTCCCCAAGGGCGATTGTATGTTTTCCTGCGGGTTAGATTCCCCAGGATGTATTGAGTTCTTGCGGGTTAAATTCCCCAAGGGCGATTGTATGATTTCCTGCGGAAATATTGGTTATGAGGATTGCGGTCACAAGAGCCCTGGTGAATGGTGAACTATAAAAGAAACGAAAAATATTTGGAGAAATGATACTATTGATATTGGCTGCGGCCGCCGGATCACCGGCTAAATGATACTTATGAAATTGGCTGAGGCCGCCGGATCACCGGCTAAATGATACTTTTGATATTGGCTGCGGCCGCCGGATCACCGGCTAAATGATATATTGTTGAGATGATGGCGTAACGGGAAATATATTAAAAAGCTTAGATTTTATGAAATTGGCTGCGGCCGCCGGATTGCCGGCTAAATTAAATATTGTAGAAATGTTTTTATTAAATTTAATTAAAGGCTTTGAAACCCCTAACCCATGCTATGTGTTAACTTACTCAGCGCGTTTTTGCTGACCCAAACCATATATCCTCTTTTTCTTACAGAGTACGAAGAATATGCATCGTCATATGCATACATGGGAACATTAGGGGAAATCTTTATTTTAAATCCCTGCCTTTAATTACGACTTGCATGAACGGGCCTGTTTAACCCGTGTTTTGGCCATGTCGGCCCTTATACATTATTTCCGCTGCACAACTTATATTTCCGCTGCAACTCTGATGTAGTATTTTTAAATTATATATGAATGGGCTGTTTGAATATTTTTAAATCCTGAAAAACCATAGCCTTGCATCTCTTTAGTGAGCTCGGAGAAACCGTGTCTCGCTAGGGAGGTGTGGCGGTGGCATCCCGGCCTGGGTTACCAAAACCGGGGTGTTACAGGATGGGATGCCACCGCCACACCTCCCTAGCAAGACACGGTTTCTCCGAGCTCACTAAAGAGATGCAAGGCTATGGTTTTTCAGAATTAAAAATATTCAAACAGCCCATCCATATATAATTTAAAATTAATACATCAAAGTTGCAGCGGAAATATAAATTGTGCAGCGGAAATAATGTATAAGGGCCGACATGGCCAAAACACGGGTTAAACAGGCCCGTTCATGCAAGTCGTAATTAAAGGCAGGGATTTAAAATAAAGATTTCCCCTAATGTTCCCATGTATGCATATGACGATGCATATTCTTCGTACTCTGTAAGAAAAAGAGGATATATGGTTTGGGTCAGCAAAAACGCGCTGAGTAAGTTAACACATAGCATGGGTTAGGGGTTTCAAAGCCTTTAATTAAATTTAATAAAAACATTTCTACAATATTTAATTTAGCCGGCAATCCGGCGGCCGCAGCCAATTTCATAAAATCTAAGCTTTTTAATATATTTCCCGTTACGCCATCATCTCAACAATATATCATTTAGCCGGTGATCCGGCGGCCGCAGCCAATATCAAAAGTATCATTTAGCCGGTGATCCGGCGGCCTCAGCCAATTTCATAAGTATCATTTAGCCGGTGATCCGGCGGCCGCAGCCAATATCAATAGTATCATTTCTCCAAATATTTTTCGTTTCTTTTATAGTTCACCATTCACCAGGGCTCTTGTGACCGCAATCCTCATAACCAATATTTCCGCAGGAAATCATACAATCGCCCTTGGGGAATTTAACCCGCAAGAACTCAATACATCCTGGGGAATCTAACCCGCAGGAAAACATACAATCGCCCTTGGGGAATCTAACCCGCAAGAACTCAAATACATCATTGGGAATCAAACCCGCATGAATCATATTGATAATATCAAACTTGGTCACAAGTCCCCAATGTTTCAAAAGAATTCTTTTACAAAAATGTTTTTATTTGGTGTAACGGGATTTTTCAAAAATATAGCTTTATCGTAATTCCAACGTCTCGATCGTTGTTTAAAAGATTTCAAAAATCGATCGATGTCACAGTTTGCTTTTTTTTGGTTTAAAAATCCATTTCTTAGGCGATTGATCTGAAATTTGTACAGCATCTCAAAAACATCCCAACGAACAACTTTCGTGTTTTAAGTTTTTCGGAAAAACGATGGGAAGCATGTCAAAAATCGAGTTTTCGACTCAAACAAAAAGCTGTCAGGATTCAGGTTTGACTCCTTTCAAGGATTTGACTTTTTATCGTATCAAATGATCTCCAAAAATTCTGAAATTTTTCAGAGACATACTAGACATGATTTCAAACAACTTTTGTTTAGAACTCAAAGATTGGATCGGACTAGAAATGATAGGAATAAGCTCCTCAAGATCGGTTATGAAATCTGTCATCCTTTGACAATCCTTAAAAACGCAGAATATGTCCGATACGATTTGGGGTATCAAAACTTGATGAAAATCTTTGAAATTTTTACACAACATAGCTTAAGCTTTTAGGATCAAAATCTTAGTTTTGAGTTTTCAGGTTTGAACACTCGAAGTAATAGAAATATGCTCATCAAGTTTGATTGTGAAATCTATCAAGGTTCTTGACATCGGTTCTAACGCAGATCGGATTGGCTCGAGTTCGGAGGCTCAAATCTCAACGAAAAATTCTAAAAACTTACAGAAATGTTCTAAACTCATAGATCTACAATTCTTATGTTCAACTCCAATCCTAGATCGGCCTAGATCCATGGTCAAAATAACCAACAAGATTGAGTAAAAATTCTGTCCAAAGTTCTAAGATCCAGATTTAATACTCTTCGGTTTTGGGTTGGTTTCAGGTTTCAAAACATCATGAAAAATTATGAAATTTTTACAGAGGCTAGACCAAAGTCTTAGCAACACTTTTCATGTTTTGAGTTTTATTGTTTGAGCAGCTTTAGAGGTTCGAAAAATTCATACGAAAACGCTGCGTTGAGGGTTTCTCTTGTTGACAGATTTTTATAAATTTTCTTGAGTTGAATCTCTATGTTTGGTTGCATTTTAAGTCACCCAAAACCATAGTAAGGTTAACTTACAGTGGGGATGATGTTTAGGAGGTCACGGGGTCGTCCGGAATCCACGGGATGTCACGAACGAATCTCTTCCACCCGATTTATTCTTCCCTTGGCTCCGATTTGTGTTTGAATATGAAGATTCGTAAGTTTAGGATGATGGTTATGATCTTAAAACAATAAGGAATCTTGATTTACATCTTACCAACAATCCAAAGCCTGCAATCCTTGATCTACACACTTCCTTGGTTGGATTTGGTTGCCGGAAACTCGTCGGAAAGTCGCCGGAAGTTCGTCGGAAGAGTGTTTGGCTTTTGGGAGAGTTTTTGGAGAGTTTGGGGTGAATGATTGATGAAAATGGCTGAGAATGGGGATGGGATTGATTACATAACATCCAAAAAGATGCCACACCCGTGATAGATCAAGATTCCCACCTTTGGGACCCAAAAAAAAATGGCAAAAAGTCCCAAAAACACATAAATCCCGACTGCTACAGTAGCATGCTACAGTAGCGTGCTACAGTAGCATGCTACAGTAACTTTTTTTTTTTTTTTTTTTTTTTTTTTAAAAAATTTTTTTTTTTTTATATATATATATATTAAGATTCTCATCTTAAAAAAAATCATAATGTGGGAATTTTTGTGATCTTGTAAGTCATACATAGCTTCAAAAAGGAATATATTCTTTATTTGAAAATGACAAGATATGATTAATATTCCACCTTACAATTTCAAACCATAGTCAAATTATTCCCAATTATATTATGGCATTCTAGAATAATTCATAAAAAAAAAATATGGGTAGAATGATTAATCAAGGATATATAGAAAATAGATAATTCTCATTATAATTTAAACATGTAAATATATACATGTATATACATGTGTACATGTTTGGAAAGATTATTTCAAGACCAAGGTATATATGTGTATATAAACTTGTATATGGATTTAAAATATTCTATGAACCATATACTTATTACACTTGATATTGAAATCCATATATTTATTTGAAAAGACAAATATATATAATTTTTCAAAGTATGTTTTGTAGAAATAATATACTAATCTTTAAGCAAATATTTGAACATATAAATATATATAGATTTGGTTAAAAATCTACTTAGTGAATTAATCAAAAATATATATTCATATATATAAATATATATAGATTTGATTAAAAATCTACTTAGTGAATTAATCAAAAATATATATTCATATATATATTTCGGGCAATTTCTATGGTATTACAATCTACCCTCCTTAAGAATCAACTTCGTCCCCGAAGTTGCGCCCTCACTTTCTTTTGGGCTCAATTTAATGTTGGGGTATCTCCATCTACTTCCTTAAGGATAAACGTCTTTCACAAGAAAATAATTCCATTCCTTTGAATGTGAATTAAATTTCTCGGGTGTTACATCCTCTCCCCCTTAGGAATCAACTTCGTCCTCGAAGTTGTGTTTCGGCTTTTCTCGCGCTAAGAGTTATGGTCCTTTTGTTTACTTGGGATACAAACTATCCGGGTTTCAAAAATAAATGCTTATGCATTCTTACGGGGTATTACATCGCCGCACCCATCTGCTGTTCTCTTTGTGCCCTAAAAATTGGGTGTTTCTCATGGATAATGGGTTAGTGTATTATAAATTGGGATTGGGCTTCAAAATGTTCAAAATGTTGGTTCGGTTAAATTATTAAATTGAATGGGCTTGAGTGTTAATATAGCTAGTTAGAGTAACTTTTATTTGAACTCAATTAATGAAATATTTATATAATATATATATAAATATTTAAATTTAAATATAATAAATATTTAATCGAATACGAACGAATATCGAATCGAATACTGAGATTTTGTATTCGTATTTGTTTACCTATCGAATCGAATCGAATATCTTTTATTCGAATTCGAATCATAAAATTTCGAATACAAATAGCAAAATTTCGAATCGAATTGCGAATCGAATCAAAATTATTTGATTCATTTGCAACCCTAGCCTCAGGTCAGCCTGCATGGACCAAGCCCCATCCGCCAGTGATCGTTGCTCAGCCGCCGCTGCCCTCGGGTTAGCCGCCTTCGCCCACAACGCCAACCGCCGTGCTTCCTCCAGCCGCCGTTCTGCGTCGTCCAGCCGCCCCAGCTCTTTATACGGCCGCCCAGCGCCTGTTTGTCACCCTTTGCCTTGTTTAACTTCATCACTGTAGCTGGATCCTTGCGTGTCTCGGTCTTCCAATCACCAACTGGGTTCTGATGTTGGCCCTTTTCCTGATAAGTTCGACTCTTGCGGCCGCCATCCTATGGATTTCGGATGAATCCAGAAGCACCAACCTGAAGCTGGGGGAATGGACCAATATCCACCTTCATACATGCAATTTTCAAAAGACCCTCTTTTATTTTATTTTGAATGACACTTTAAAACTTTGGCACTGAGTAATGCTATGAGTGTATGAGTTATGCCACTTACAGAATGATCGGCCCTGAATATCTTCAGCCGCTGGTAACCTTTGCCCTTCAAGCAGCTTGATCACACAATCTTTGATTAAGGAATCGAACACTTGGTCTGCTCTACTCATATCAAAGAGATCCTCCTCAGGCCTAAACTTAGCCTCCTTTTGTTAAGGTGGCCTGAGGGCCGCACAGGTATATGGCTTGGCTGTCTGCACTAACTCTGCAACAGCCACCTCCCTTTGTTCATCTTCTTCATTGCTAAACCTCACTTCCTCGAAGTGGGCTCGACGCACAGGATGACGCTTTGCTTCTTGCTCCTCAAGGAACTTTTCCAAACGAGCAGCTCTCTCGGCCAGCTGGGCAAGATCAATGGAATCCTACACAATTAAATGTTCTTTCAATTTTGGCAACATGTTAGCCACTACGATATTGGCTATCTCCCTATCAAGGACTACCGTTGTGCATCGGCCCTTAAGCCGTTGTAATCTGTTAATAAAGGTGATTGCCGCCTCATCGGTAAATTGCTTAGCATTAGTAAGAACGAAACTCACCTGTGTCAACGGCGTGTGGAATCTAGCATGGAATGCTCGCTCCAGATCGGCCCCATTTTGAATTGAATTAGGCTGCAGGGATGCATACCATGCAAAGGCGGGTCCAGTGAGGGATGAGCTGAACAACCTCAGCTTCAGCAAATCATTGGTCGCCACTTTCCCACACTGTGCGGTGAACCTACCCACATGCTCCACAGTGGACTTGCCATCTTCCCCTCAGAATGTAGTGAATTCAGGCATCTTGAAGCTCCTTGGGTACGGCTGCATGGTGTCTACCCAATCCGGATAGGGTTTCCTATATGTTGGCCTCTCCATCGGCCTTAGTTGAATCCCAAAATGTTGCTGCATCATGTCTACTAGAAACCCGGGTGATACTGCTGGTGCCTGTGTAGGATGCATGGTGGTCGTGGCAGGTGTCGAGGCCACTCCACATGGTTGTGGCGCCTGCCCCTTAGTGTTGGCGGCATCCAACCAGGATTTGGTATGGGCGCTGGTGCTGGCGAGTAGTTGGCCACATAAGGTGTGGTTGGAACATTCGGCATAGGAGGTGCCGCTTGACGTGGTGGCATGCCAGGTCCACCAGAGGTCGCTGGACAGCCTGGTGAAGCACTGGAGGCCATCAAACAGACCGGTGACACATAGATCGGCACTGGAGGTGCTGCGTACCCAAAACTCGGCATGCTAATGCTGCTGGAGTGAAAGTGTTAGCCGCCTGATAAGGGAATCAAAATGGACTCCGGCCTCTGGGAATGGCGGCTGGCCGTGTGGGGTTCCCCAAGTCCTCCGATGGCTGCCTGATGGCCCTGGACATGGGAGATTGAGCGGCATGTTTGTGTCATTTGCAGGAGCAGTTCCCTCTTGTTGAGTACGCAAGGAACCACATACTCTATCAATCTGATCGGCCGTAACAGGTCGCGGCACATCTATGAGATGCCTGGTGAGCAGAGGCACGAACTCGGTCATTGATTCTGTCATCGATAGCCGCATTTGCTTGGACAATGAAGGGGTCTGCATAATCCCCTGTTGCGGTTGAGAGGTGCTCACCGTCTCAACGTTGTCCTCAGATGGTGTTCGAACCGGCGTCTTCTTCTGTAGAGACATTTCTTCAAATCTCTGTGTCAGATCCCTCACAAGTTTTCCAGATCTGAGACGCATACACTCTTCAAAGCGGATATGGCTTCAATTTCGTGTCCCACTGGGTGTGCCAATTTGTTGACCAAGAAATTGCGAAGAACGAAAAACCTCTTTTTGATTGATGAACGTCGAAAGAGTTACAAAAATTGCAGAATGGAAGAACAAAGGGAAATTACAGAAAATGAATTGCATAAATTTAGGAATGTAAAATGCGGATTCTTCTGTGGAGAGGTGAGGTGTCCGTATTGAAGACCGTCCCTAATATTTATAAGCCGGTCTCTCATGCCATGCTGCGTAACCTCCCACATTGTCATGACTCCCCATGCTTCAATAACCGTTGTTGACTACTTCGGGGAACCGCCCTTCAGCCTTTTTGCTCGATAACTTTAATACAGTAATGCGGACTGGGCTTAGAGTGTGGGGCCGATGCGTGCTGGGCTTCAACTTGTGGGCTCAAACAACTGTTGGGTCAACAAATGGCCTGTGAAAATTCCACATAACTTGATTAAATTGAGGAATCAAATAATCATCCTCAACTCTTTCCCTCTGTGGATTTTGTCCCTTCTTTTTCCTTTCCCTTTTCTCGGGACAAGATTTCCTTCCTTGCGAGCAATGTCCGACCCTCTTCCTCATGTCCCTCATCCTCCCGGCCCTATTCTTCACTTTCCTCAATATCATCAAAGCTACTTATCTTTCATCACTTTGAGTATTATCGGCCACAATCCCACCATTGGTACCACCATCACCGAAAACAATGTTACCTTAATCACCTCTGCTACTAGCACTACCACCAACATGACACACTCCAGTTTCGTGTAAATTTTTCATATTGCTGACCCGTGCAAATTTTCAGCTGTATTCCAATAACCACTACTACTACCGAAATAATTTCTAACTAAGTTCGGATTATGCGAATTGCACTTGCCACTCGGCTCCCTCCGTTCCTATTCGGATCTAGGCAGCATTTCACTGGCCCCTCATATTCGAGCTAGAGGCAGCTCGGAACCCCTCTTATAACTCGAACCTGCAAAGAATACCTAAATCTACCAAATGGCATCCTATTTGTATAATTTCACTGCTGAATAATTTTTATTGCAAAAATACAGATTTATGCTCAATTCCTCTTCTCGATTATACAAATTGCTCTAAAATGTTATTTTATTTCCAAACCGAGTACATGAAAATTGATGATAATAACAGTCAATTTTGACTGTATAATACCCGATACCTAACCAGGTACCGGATACCCAACCCGATATATAAGTGTCGTGTTCGGGTAACCAAAGTGTCGGGTTATTAGTACCAAAACTAGAACACTACAAGTCAGGTTCGGTTCGGGTGCCCGAAACATGACAAAACAGAAAAAAAAAAAAAAAAAAAAAAGCCCACGCATACTTGCATCATTTATATCCATTTTGCCCTCAATTTTCATCCCGAGGAGATTGATATTATGCTTTGACATGTCAAGTGACTTTTTTACTTTAGTTTAGAACTTAAGAATTTTGTAAATCCTTTTATATGATGTGTAAGTGATTTAAGTATATATATATATATATATATATATATATATTTTATCAAATTTTCAATTTTTTACCATATTTTTTTATATAAAGATACAATTTTGTTTACCATATTTTATTTATATGATGTGCAAGTGATTTTTTTTTTTTTTTGTTTCAGATTACAAAGTTATGATAAAATATACTGACAGTCCCTGAGTAGGTTGTTAACGCGATGTATTGGCAACACACACAATTGCAGAAATATAAGAACACAATTGTTTGTTGACCCGGTTCGGACCTCCTGTCCTACATCCGGGGGATTCCAATCCAGGCGAAGATTACTCAACTATGAATAAGAACAAACACAAGACTTGAGACCAATCCTGTTAACTCGATCTAGAAGCTGAAACTCTCCCCCTCAACTTCTAATCTCCCTAACTAGAATTACAGAGACAATCTTGTTGTTCCTTCAACCTGTTGACGACCCTGAATCAAGAATCCTTTAAGCTATATCAAGAAGACTCCCTCTCCTTGATTTACAACTCGATCTAAGCGATATACAGTGAATTACAACACAATTCTATCAAGAACAAAAACTCTCAAAACATCTCAAAATGAAGAACATGTTTTTGACTCTTGAAGTATATCTTCTAAAACACAACTAAGCTCTCTTGGTAGAATATTGAAGATAAAACTCTCAAAGTAAAGACTGACTCAAAGACTATTTATAAACTAAGAACGTTCTGGTCTTTGAGTCCGGGTGCTGGTGAAGCTTTGATCTTTAAAACCATAACTGTATCGTTGTTAGAGCATTGCAATGACACCCAAATGATTCTGCATGAAATGTTAGTGCCAACAATCTCCCCCTCATTTCATGAAGAGGTTGATTCATCACAAACAGGTCTCAAACCAGTATGATGAATAGCAATTCAGACTACCAACCTAACAAGAATGGTTAAAAGATCAAGTGCAACAAATGTAACTAACAGATAAGAGTAACACCAGCAAGACAATATCACAAAATAAAAAGATCGATCAAATAAGTTCATGCAAATCTAGTCCATCAGCAAAATAAACCATAATCATCAGCAAAATAAACAAGCATCAGCATCCAATAGTATCAAAAACAGTAACCAACAGAAGTAGCATATTAGTTACAGACCCAAATCAAAAGTCAAATTCAGTTTAGAGTGTACCCCCCTCAAAGTGTTGTCATCATCACCCAAAAACCACAGTCAGTCAGAACATATTGAGACCATACTCCCCCTTGATGAATCAGATCTCCTCATCATCCTCCTCTCCAGTGGGTGGAGGATCAAATGAGCCAGGAAGAAGCTTCAACATACTGTTGTTCTGCTTCCGGATGCGGAGACCAGCATTGATGACATTCGAAACCTCCTCATTCTGTCGAAGAATGATGGTCTTAAGATGATTAACCAATGCGGCGCCAGACAGAGCAGGACCGAGCAGAATGTCATTGTGCAAATTTCGAAGATCAGTGGTGGGAGTGTTCTGCTTGATAGGAATTCTTTCTTCCTTTGGAACCTTGATTCCATTCTTCCTTAGGAATCGGGTGATCAAGGCAGGGTAAGGGAGGAGGTCATTCTTTCCAATTGAACCGCGAGTGTAACCTAGCATCTTAGAAAGCACAGAGAGACCAAAATTTGTCATGTTAAGATATTTTTCAATACAAAACATGAGTTTACCCATATGAGATGACACTTGACTGGCATTGGTTGTTGGAAGGATGTTGGAACTACACAGACGAAACAGACAGTTGAACTTGAGAGTAAGCTGCTGAACCCGGAGTTGATTCCGTCCAAAGGCAACACTCTTTGTGTTCGAAATCTCGTAGGCCACTTTAGCATTGGAGTTTGGCAAGTAACTCGTAACATCATCTAGATTGCTGTTAAGCTGGACCTTTAACAACGCATTAAACACTTGAGGAAAAATCTCTAGGATTTTGCCTCGCATGTAGATGAGAACAAAATTTTAAAATAATGTTTCTCCCAATTAATCCCATGCATGCATATGATGGTGCATATTCTTCATGCTCTGTAGAAAAAGGGAAGAAAATGTGGTTTGGTCAGCAAAACGTGCTGAGTAAGTTAACACCTAGTATGATCAAGGGGTTTCAAAGCCTTTAATTAAATTTAATAAAAGTATGCTTGTAGATAATACGCAATTCAATTTATTCACGCACTAATAATTAAGTGGCAAAATTTTAAACAAGGATTTCCACATGATCACAATTCAACACACTTGATAAAATAATTGCAAGCCATAATTTAAAGGCATAATATAAATAAGGAAAATATTCAAATATTTCAGGATTTCATTCTTCCACTTTTGTTCAATATGATCTAGTATAATTTGCTCTTGGGGAAATGAACCCGCAAGAAACACATCCTAGGGAATCGAACCCGTAGGAATCAACACACGTCCAGGGGAATCGAATCCGCAGGAATTGATACACATCCTGGGGAATTGAACCCGCAGGAGTTTACACACTTCCTGGGGAATTGAACCCGCAGAAATTTACACACATCCTAGGGAATTGAGCCCGCAGGAGAACATACAACCTGGGGAATTAAACCCGCAAGGTATGAACATACATCCTGGGGAATTGAATCTGCAGGGACACAGACGCCTTGGGGAATCGAACCCGCAAGGTAAGAACACGTTTCGCAAATTTCACAAGTCTCTCAAAATATAACTTTGCACAAGTCGCTGTTTTACTCCATAATTATTTAAAAATTCATTTTAAGTCCGAAAATTCTAAAACTTTATCAGCAACTCGAAAACACAGAGACGAGCAAGTTTGGTGTTTTAAGTTTTTCGATCTGGTTAAGGAAACAAGTCAAAAATCAAGTTTTCCACATGAATAATATGCTACCAGGATTTAGGTTTGACACAGTTTCAAAACTTGACTTTCTGGCACGTCAAATGGACTCCAAAAATTCTGAAATTTTGTGGACACATACTAGACATGATTATCTACAATTTTTGTTTCCATTACAAAGATTAAATCGGAATAGAAATCATAGAAACATGCTCATCAAGTTCGAACAATTGCACTGTCAGATTTCGAAAAGTTCATATATTCACAGATTATGTCCGACGCAATTTCGGGTAGTAAATCTCGATGAAAATCTTTGAAATTTTTACACAACATAGCTTAAGGTCTTAGGATCAAAATTCTAGTTTTGAGTTTTTCGGTTGAACTCTCAAAATATAGGTTTTGGTCGGATATCAAATCTGTCACCGTTTCAAGATTAACTCTTAAGACAGGTTCGTTTGAGACCATTTTCGGATATCAAAACACGATGAAAAATTATGAAAATTTTACATGAACTAGAGCAGTGTCTTAGGAATGTTTTTTATGTTTTAAGATTTTCCGTTTGAATAGTTTTAGGGGTTCGAAAAATTCATACCAAGTCGCTGCGCCGTAGGGTTTTCGTGTTGACAGATTTTAGAGTTATTAAATCCCTATGTTTGGTTGCATTTTAAATCACCCAAAGCCAAGTAAGTGTTAACTTACCGTGGGGGATGTCTAGGATGTCTCTGGATCGATCGGGGCATCCACCCTTGCTACGAACACATCCCAATTACTCCGTCTCCTCTCCGTTGGCCCCGAAACGAAATCGAAAGTAAAAAAACTAGGATTAGATCGGATTTTCTGGTTCGAAAACTTAAACGAAAACTTATGAACGTCTTACCACGAATCTGAAATCCTAAAGCTCTTGCTCTCCACACCTCCTTCGTCGATTTTCGTCGCCGGAAAGTGATCGGAAAATTCGAAGTTGGTGATTTCCGGGTGTTGGAAGAACTTGGAGAGTTGGAGAGTGTTTTTGGGGTTGCTAGGGTTAGAGTCTCGAAATAATAAGCCATATGACCTCTAAATCCGACCATATACACCTTCCATCAACCAGGATTGAGTTTCCAAAGTCGGGGGTCGAAAATATGGCAAGAAAATTGCATAATCCTACTGCACTGGCGCGGGGTTGGCGCGGTCCTAGGGCAAACCCCGCGCGGCGACCGCGCAGCTCCGGCCTGGGCTGCGGCCTGGGACGGGTCGTGCGACCCGTCGGGCCTTTTCTCCTCTCTTTCGGACTTCTGTCCTTCTACGTTTTCGGGCTCGGCTTTTCGGGTCGTTCTCGGGTTACGATTCCTTTCTTAAATTTTGTTTTGACTCAAATGAATTTCATATTCGAAATCTTGAATCCGTCGAGTTTGAATCTGTCGGCTTGAATTCGCCATCTTTCGACTCCCGTGTAATAATTTATCTAATTAAATTATTTCCGACTTCACGGGTTCTTGGAATTAAAATTCTATTCATTCTTGAGTTTAATTCCACTTCTTTTAGGATTAATTCATGAAATATCTTCGGGCTTGCTTTCCCTCTTTTATTCCATTTTGGATTTATCGGTAATTCATTTCCGAGCAACAATGAATTATTTTCTTCTTCTCGGAAATATTTTGGCCTTGATCGGATTAAGAAATAACACCCGGACCGGAAATCGGAATCCGGGAGCATACAGGGATAGAAGTACGAAAGAGAGGAGGAAAGGCACGATGGATCGCACGACCCGCCCGGACCGAAGTCCAGGCGAGGGCCGCGCGGTGAAGGGGGAAACGGCGCGCCACGACTGCGCCACGTGACAGATTCGCCGGTTGCGAGATTCACTCGCCCGAATCCGGATTTTCCGACTTCGGTTGAACACCTTTTGGCTCAAGACTCCCCAAGGCCGACCTTGGACGTCCCTAGGTCGTGCCTATCTATAAATAACACCTCTTGGAAGCCCCGAACACTTTTCAAAACCCTACGATACTCTCTATACACAAAACCCTAGATCCGGAAGTCATCGGAGGCACCAAAACCGAGCCAGAGACTGTTTGGACGAAATCGGGAGATCTCCAACGTCGGGGTAAGTCTGATCCATTCATCCATCCCGTTTCTAAATCAAAAACGAAACCCTAACTTAGTCTTTTTCTTTCTACACCCCGAATCGGATCTAGAACGAAGAACCCGACGAACGGAGAGGATAAACGGTGGACTGGAAGCCACGCCTCCGAAATCGACGATCCCGAACGACTGGAAATCTGTAAGTTGACACTTACATGGTTTTGGGAGCAATTAAAACACTTAAACCTAAAAGCTTAATCAAAACTTTTGAAAATCTGTCAATATGTGATTTCTACCGGCGCAGCGATTTTGTCCAATTTTTCCGAACCTCAAAAATTCTTTAAACGAGAAAACTTAAAACACAAAAAACGTTCCTAAGGCTTAGATCTATCTCCTGTAAAATCTTCAGAATTTTTCATGATGATTTGGTATATGAAATCAACCCGAAACCGAACTGCTAAGATTTGAATCTTGAAATTCTTGACAGAACTTAGGTCTGAATTTGATGACGTTTTTGACTAGGGTTCTAGGCGATTTAGATCTTTAGCCAAACATGAAAGTTGTAGACAATGTCTTAAGAAGGTCTCTGTAACATTTCGTTAAGTTTGGAGCTGATTTGCTATGGTAGATCTTGAAAATCTTGAACTTCTGTATGATAAATTCGGACAGATTAATGTTTCTACGAAAATTGATGTTTTTGATCTGTTTCGGTATCTCGGATTGAAAAAGTTCAAACACGAAAGTTGTTCATCTCGATGTTTCCGAGTCAGTGGTAAATTTTCAGAATATTTGGAATTAAATCAGATTTTAAATCAATTTTAGAGTAAACAACGGTTTACCAGAGTCAAATCTTAAAATCTTGTGAAACGATGGAATTAGCCTTTAGGGTTAAAACGAGTCGAAATCTATTCTTAATAAATTTAGTGAAATCAGAATTTTTGAAATAAATCCCCTTACAAACTTGATAAATTAAAATTAGGGGTGAGTGCTCTGCAGGGTGCCCCCTAACTGCTTCACTTTGTGCCTTTATGGACGATGGTGACCTCGCGCGAAAATTGAGATATGATATTGCCAAAACGGCATGAGATATATGGCCTACACTCACGTGAATATCCACATGGGTTTCCCGAGGCTCCGGAGTGGTATTGGGTATGGCAGATACGGCTGCGGCCGCCGGGTTCCGGCTAAACTTGTTGAGATCGCGATGAAATCGTGAAACACTTGAAATTACTAAATCATGGATGTAATGGGAAATTTAAATTAAATTGGATTATTTATAGTTGTCGTTTAAATTGTTAAATGCTTTGTTTAAATTAATTATGGCTTTCATTTTAAATTGTGCTAAATGTATTGTTGACTAATGCCATGAAATGTTATGCAAATTGGTTAGATAATTAAGTGAAATTATTTATGGCTTATTATCATGTTTTTATGTAAATATTAAATTAATGGCTTTTAAACCCTACGATCATGCATGTGTTAACTTACTCAGCAAGTTGTGCTGACCAAACCGTTTATTTTTCCTTTTTCCTTACAGAGTATGTGGAACAAACATGACCACGTTCATGCATGGGGGAAATTATATTTTGCGAAACTTTATTATTAAACTCTTGCATTAGACTATAGAATAAATGGGCATGTTTAACCCGTGTTTTGACCATGTCGGTCTTATTTACATTTCCGCTGCAATATTATACTTAAATATTATTTCCGCTGCATTGTGATATTATTATTTTCGAGACTATATTGTATGGGCTGTTTGCGAATGTTTTAAATATTTTTAAATACTGAAATACCTAGCCTTGCATCTCTTTAGTAAGCCGGAGAAACCGTGTCTTACTAGGGAGGTGTGGCGGTGACATCTCGACCTGGGTGACCAAAAACCGGGGTGTTACAAGTTGGTATCAAAGCCCGGCTATTTTTAAATTATTATTTTTAAACCATTATTATTTTTAAACTACTATTAATATTTTGACTATTATTTTAAATTTTGAAGTATTATTTCCATGAAAAATATTATAAAACCCATGGAAAAATATATATATAGTGCATAAATTATCTTTGGGGGGAAATCATCATTTGCATTTGCATATTGCATCTCCTTTATTTAAAGAACTTAGGATCTTGGCGAATTTTAACTTAGAATCTTGGCGAAGTTTAACCTAGAATCTTGGCGAATATTAACCTAGATCTTTTGCTTGCGCTAGATGACTAGTCAAGATATGATGAACTTGATGATCAAAATGATGAACATTCACCTTGATTCCCAACAAACCATACAACAAATGAAAAATCGTATAGCTCACTTGGAGGCAAATCTGCACCAAATGAGAGACTTAAGGGAAGCTGACCTCCAACACTTCCTGAACTTGAGAGCCGCTGATCAAGGTCGCATAAAAGACTTAGAAACTCAAGTGCAAAAGCTCACCGAACGGGGCGATGCGATGATAGATATAATCGAGGATCTAGGGACGGACCTGCTTGACCTTACCGATATAGTAGTACCATACAGCCCTGTGGAAGACCATTTGATGGGACCACGAAGCCCAACATCCCCAGCGGAGAGCCCCTCAGGCCTTATCCGTGGACGCTACGGAACCCTTGGACTCTGGCCCCATATGGTCCGCCCGTCGCCAAACCCGAGCCCCGTGGAGAACCCTTTGGAGGAGTCACCAGAACCAGCTCCAGAAGTCGTCGATCCACCATCCCCAGTGTTTCATGGACCCTTGGGCACCGGCCAAGTCTCTGATGAGGATGATCCAATGCAAGACTCCACTACTCTGCCAGAGGACGCAGAGATCCTTTAGATACTTTGTCTTAGATAGTACATTTATTTTGCGCATCCTATTACTTGTATTAAATTTCTTTTAAGGAATAAAATGCAAGTTGATTTTTTTTGAAATCCTCCAGTCCTAAGTGATCAAAAAAAAATAAATAAATAAAAAAAACGAACGAACCAAAATGGTTCCACAACATTTCACTAAACGATAACAGTCAAACCAAACAACTAAGCAAGGATACAACGGAAGCATAAACTACTAAACATAAACAACAAGATCATCCTTATACAGTCCCATAAGTAAACAACCAAATATAACACTACTACTACGAGCCTAAATGGAGACGCAGAGACGAAGGATCACTGGTCGAGAGGCGGGAACTGACGACGCATATACTCGTCCATCTGACGCATGTAGGCATACATGTCGGTCATGGTGGCCTGCTGTTCCAGCTGCCTCGTAGTGATCGTATCCATGCGAGCCTGGTATAGACCCATCCTGGCATCCAAAGCGTCATAACGAGCCTGCCCGGCTGCAAACCCAGCATCCATACTAAGTTGCATACCCTGCATCATCTGAAGTATCTGCGGCACCTCCGGATCCTGCTGGGGAACCACGGGAGGTGAAGGTGGCTGCTCAGGAGGGACAACCAGAATCAAACCATCACCGTTGGGCTCCGGGCGAAGGACAGCCGGAGGAGCCCCACGTCGTAAAGCACTGCGTCGAGCGGCGTAGGTAGGGATACGGTAGTAGCCGCCAGCGGCTAGCTCATAAGGATCTGTCTCTGGTGTCGTACGGATCCCCTAAGCCGCACACATACCACAAATAAGGTGAATATGGGTAATCACCCTACTCCCTCGTCCTCGGCGCATACCCCTCAGGTTGTCTGCGATACAAGCCCCAACATTCACCCTACCACCTCGGGCAATAAAGCAAATAGTCTCATATACGTGGTCTAGAACGATATGGCTCCGGGTAATCGGCCGGACACGACCTAACCATATCTGAGCAAGCTCGCGCCACGGTGAGTCCAACGTCGCCAATCGCAGCTCGTGATCGTCCTCGAGCCGAGGCGCCACCTCAGTGCACAAAACGCCCCACGCAGGCGGGGGTATACGACCCTCGGGCTGTGGCCGAAATACGCCGTCGTCAGGAAGGCCGAAGTAGACGTTGATCGCCCGAGCACTAAAATCTAGATGGCAACCCTGAACCCAGACTCGAGATAAGTCGCTGGTCTCCCCAAGACCGCCAATGTTGGCGATGACCTCCATAGCTAAATAACCGGAAGCAATGCCCTCGGGATGGCGTGCGAGTCCAGTCCACTGAAGAAGGTCCAAAACCGGACTAACCCTGTCATCGTCCATATGACGAGGATACATGCCTCTCTCCGGAACATAAGCCCTGTTCCGACGAAGCTCGTCGAAATAGAACTCCTAAGAGGCCATCGTCGCAAACCGATACCTATCGTGTCAACGGGGACGCTCCTCGTCAGGAAGACCCCTGAGTCTAGGGCCCCGCTGCTCCTCGTCCTCCTCGGACTCACTGTCATCAGTATCCAGCATCACCGGAGCAGCAGTACTAGGGCCAGCTGCATCACGCCGAGTGGCTCGTCTCTTGGCCCCCGGAAGAACCATGAGAGACGCCCAGACAACCCACAAGAAAAGCAGCATCATGCAGATACCCAACCAATACCAAATATAAGGATAAATCCTACACAACAATTACACCAAGTATAGGACAAAAAAACGCAAGAACATGAAGTGTAGGCTCTAACACGAGCGATCCAAGAGGATAACCAAACAAAGAATATATCCAAACAAATCCCAAAACTCTTTGGGACATTTAGTCAAACACGTCGTGTACGCAATAAATCAAGTTCAAAATTTACTTGTAAACACATGGGAAACGTCCCCAAATCGAAACAATTGCTTAGGCAATAACTCATCATCATAATAGGGCACAAAACAACAACAACGAACTCATTCTCATGCCCGCAATATCAATACAAATAGGGAAATTCATATTCTTCCTAAAGCATGGAATCTAGTAAAAACTTCCCCAAACTAGGTATACATCGTTGCACAAATACTTCCTAATCAACAAAAATAACACCAAGTATCACATAAACTCGCTAATTGCACGAATTAAGTCTAAAAACGACAAATCCCCAATTCTTATCCCTAAACCCTAATTTCGGAATTCACCCAAAGATCAAAGCTAAACAAGGCATAAAAACTGAAATTGACAAGTAGAAGTAGTAGATACATACCTGGCCAAGCAAAATCGAAGCTGGAAATGGGAGAATTCGGGAACGGGAAAGCGAATTTGAGAGCAAAATGAGAGAGGCTTCGGATTTGGGAAGGAGTGAAATGGCTCGCGCGGAGCGCGAGCCTCTTTTTCTCGAACAGCCATGGTCGCATGGTCCCCGCGCGCTGCCGCGCGGACACCGCACGGGCCTCGGAAAAAAAAAAAAAAAAAAAAGGGATTTTATCTCCCAATATTCTACACAATCCACTATACGGCAAATCGTCCAAATGCGATTTTTTGTTGAAGGAGGTAGCATTTCTAGGACATATAGTATCCGCTGATGGAGTTTCAGTGGATCCGGCAAAAGTCTCTGCCGTAACTGAATGGGCAACTCCAAAGAGCCAAACTGAGATAATGAGTTTCCTTGGATTAGCCGGGTACTATAGACGGTTCGTGAAGGAATTTTCGAAAATCACACGACCTTTGACCCAGCTACTGAAGAACGGAGTAAAATACGTGTGGACAGAGGCTTGTGAGACGGCGTTTCAAGAGCTGAAGAAACGACTCACAACCACACCTGTATTGACACTACCATCAGAGAATGGTAACTTCAAAGTTTATAGCGATGCTTCGAAGGAAGGTTTAGGTTGTGTCTTGATGCAAGACTCGAGAGTCATAGTGTATGCATCACGCCAGCTAAAACCTCACGAGGAAAATTATCCGACACACGACCTGGAGTTGGCAGCGGTCGTTTTCGCTCTAAAGATATGGAGACATTATCTTTATGGGCGGAAGTGTCGAATGTTCACCGACCACAAGAGCTTGAAGTATATATTCACTCAGAATGAGTTGAATTTGAGATAGCGAAGGTGGTTGGAACTTATTAAGAACTACGATTTGGAGATAGCCTACCACGAGGGGAAGGCGAATGTGGTAGCCGATGCCCTATGTCGGAAAACCCAACACGTGACGAACTCGTTGGTAATTCCGCCGGCATTGTACATGGATTTAGCGAGATTGGACGTGGAACTTGTGCATCCGGGCACAGTGAGTGAAACGATCAACGCAAGGGTCGTAGAAACTCCAATACTGGACGAGATTAGGCTCGCCCAACCGGGTGACGCGAAATTGGAGAAGATAAAGGGGTATATTACCGAGGGAAAGGCAATTGAATTTGCTGTCCACGAGGATGGAAGCATTCGCTTCAAAGGGAGATGGTGCGTGCCCCATAAATGTGCCGATTTGAAGCGAAAGTTGATGGAAGAAGGGCACAACACGCCATACTTAGTGCATCCCGGAGGCGACAAGCTTTACAAAGATCTAAAGAAGATCTATTGGTGGCCGGGAATGAAGAAGGAAGTGGCAGACTTCGTGGCGAAATGCCTCACCTGCCAAAAGGTTAAGGCAGTGAGACATAAACCCTTAGGACTGATGCAACCACTAGAGGTTCCAAGTTGGAAGTGGGATAGCATCTCAATGGATTTTGTCTCGGGATTACCCCGATCACCTAAAGGCATGAATAAGATTTGGGTGATTGTGGATAGGCTAACGAAGACAACCATATTTATCCCGGTGAAGGACACGTGCACTATGGACCAATTGGCCCGAGCCTATGTTGATAATGTGGTACGACGACATGGAGTACCACATGACATTATTTCCGACAGAGACAGTAGATTTGTCTCTCATTTTTGGACGGAGTTACAAAAAGCTCTCGGTACTCAAATCAAAATGAGCACCGCATTCCACCCGATGACGGATGGACAAACCGAGAGAACAATCCAAACACTAGAAGACATGCTGAGAGCATGCGTGTTGGAATTTAAGGGAAATTGGGAATCCCATTTACCCTTAATCGAATTTTCTTATAATAATAGCTACCATGCTAGCATTGGCATGGCACCATTCGAGGCGTTGTATGGACGAAGGTGCCGAAGCCCGTTGAGCTGGGAAGAAAACGATAAGTCGGTGGTAGTGGGACCACAACTTATCGAAGACATGGCTCAACAAATCAAGGTGATTCAAGGAAAAATGAGAGCCGCTCAAGACCGTCAGAAGAGTTACGCTGACGTGAGACGACGAGACCTAGAATTTCAAGTGGGAGATAGGGTCATGCTAAAGATATCACCCGTGAAGGGGGTGATGCGCTTTGGCAAACGAGGGAAGTTGAGTCCTCGATACATAGGACCTTACGAAATTCTAGAACGAGTCGGAAATTTGGCCTACCGACTGGCTTTACCGCCACAATTAGATCGAGTTCATAATGTTTTCCATGTCTCACAACTAAAGAAGTATGTGCCGGACCCGACACATGTACTTCAACCAAAAGTAATCGAACTCGATGAGGATCTGACTTATGAAGAAGTCCCAGTGCGAATTCTGGACACTAAGGAGCGAGTAACGAGGAACAAAACCGTCAAAATGGTCAAGGTTCTTTGGTCGAACCATGAAAGTGAGACGGCAACTTGGGAGGTAGAATCCGACATGAGAGAACACTATCCAACATTGTTCCAAACCGACACTGACACAGTTATGGGGACATAACTGCAATCTTAAGGGGGAGAGGATGTCATACCATGTATTTTTCGTGCATTTTTGTAAACAAACAAACAAATTCAAATTATTTTGAACTACGTTATGGCTTGATCCCTTCACAGGGTACGTAGGCAGCTTGGAAGTTTTAATTCTAAGTTCAGTCACAAAATAATAAAACAAACAAAACACCTTAGCACGAGAAAAGCTGAAACACAACATCGAGGACGAAGTTGATTCTTAAGGAGGATAGACTGTAATACCCGAGAATTTTGCATCATAAAACAAATAAATAAATAAATAAACAATAAATAAAATAAATACAATAAATAAATAAATTCAGCAAATAAATAAATAAAGATAAGGAAATGAGAAATGAGATTTAACTTAAAAGGAATTAAAGGAATTTAATTAAATAAAAAGAATTAATTAAAGATAAATAAATTGTTACACGTGTACCAGACACCAATGGACTCGAAAACTCGAGTCCAAACATAAATTTAGATCCGAGGGAAATGACGATACGGAATAGGAACCCGAAGATGGACCGGAAATCGGAATCCGGGAGCATAGAGGGATAGAAGTCCGAAAGAGATGAGGAAAGGCACGACGGATCGCACGACCCGCCCGGACCGAAGTCCAGGCGAGGGCCGCACGGTGAAGGGGGAAACGGCGTGCCACGACCGTGCCACGCGACAGATTCGCCGGTTGCGAGATTCAATCGCCCGAATCCGGATTTTCCGACTTCGGTTGAACACCTTTCGGCTCAAGACTCCCCAAGGCCGACCTTGGACGTTCCTAGGTCGTGCCTATCTATAAATAACACCTCTTGGAAGCCCCGAACACTTTTCAAAACCCTACGATACTCTCTATACACAAAACCCTAGATCCGGAAGTCATCGGAGGCACCAAAACCGAGCCAAAGACTGTTTGGGCGAATTCGGGAGATCTCCAACGTCGTGGTAAGTCTGATCCATTCATCCATCCCATTTCTAAATCAAAAACAAAACCCTAACTTAGTCTTTTTCATTCTACACCCCGAATCGGATCTAGAACGAAGAAACCCGACGAATGGAGAGGATAAACGGTGGACTGGAAGCCACGCCTCCGAAATTGACGATCCCGGACGATTGGAAATCTGTAAGTTGACACTTTACATGGTTTTGGGAGCAATTAAAACACTAAAACCTAAAAGCTTAATCAAAACTTTCGAAAATCTATCAACATGTGATTTCTACTGGCGCAGTGATTTTGTCCAATTTTTCCGAACCCTTAAAATTCTTCAAACGAGAAAACTTAAAACACAAAAAACGTTCCTAAGGCTTAGATCTATTTCCTGTAAAAGTTTCAAAATTTTTCATGATGATTTGGTATATGAAATCAACCCGAAACCAAATTGCTAAGATTTGAATCTTGAAATTCTTGACAGAACTTAGGTCTGAACTTGATGACATTTTTTACTAGGGTTCTAGGCCGATTTAGATCTTTAGCCAAACATGAAAGTTGTAGAAAAATGTCTTAAGAAAGTCTCTGTAAAAGTTCGTTAAGTTTGGAGCTGATTTGCTATGGTAGATCTTGAAAATCTTGAACTGTTGTATGATAAATTCGGACAGATTAATGTTCCTACGAAAATTGATGTTTTTGACCTGTTTCGGTATCTCGGATTGAAAAAGTTAAAACACAAAAGTTGTTCATCTCGATGTTTCCGAGTTAGTGGTAAATTTTCAGAATTTTGGACTTAAATCTGATTTTAAATTAATTTTAGAGTAAACAGCGGTTTACCGGAGTCAAATCTTGAAATCTTGTGAAACGATGGAATTAGCCTTTAGGGTTGAAACGAGTCGAAATATTTTCTTAATAAATTTAGTGAAATCAGAATTTTTGAAATAAATCCCCTTACAAAGTAGGGGTGAGTGCTCTGCAGGGTGCCCCCTAACTGCTTCACTTCGTGTCTTTATGGACGATGGTGACCCCGCGCGAAAATTGAGATATGATATTGCCAAAACGGCATAAGATATATGGCCTACACTCTCGTGAATATTCACATGGGTTTCCCGAGGCTGGAGAGTGGTACTGGGTATTGCAGATACGGCTGCGGCCGCCGGGTTCCGGGTAAACTTGTTGAGATCGCGATGAAATCGTGAAACACTTGAAATTACTAAATCAGGGATGTAATGGGGAATTTAAATTAAATTAGATTATTTATAGTTGTCGTTTAAATTGTTAAATGCTTTGTTTAAATTAATTATGGCTTTCATTTTAAATTGTGCTAAATGTATTGTTGACTAATGCCATGAAATGTTATGCAATTTGGTTAGATAATTAAGTGGAATTATTTATGGCTTATTGTAACACCCCGGTTTTGGTAACCCAGGCCGGGATGCCACCGCCACACCTCCCTAGCAAGACACGGTTTCTCCGAGCTCACTAAAGAGATGCAAGGCTATGGTTTTTCAGAATTTAAAATATTCAAACAGCCCATTCATAGATAATTTAAAAATAATACATCAAAGTTGCAGCGGAAATTTTAATTTGTGCAGCGGAATTAATGTATAAGGGCCGACATGGCCAAAACACGGGTTAAACAGGCCCGTTCATGCAAGTCGTAATTAATGCAGGGATTTAAAATAAAGATTTCCCCCAATGTTCCCATGTATGCATATGACGATGCATATTCTTCGTACTCTGTAAGAAAAAGGAGATATATGGTTTGGGTCAGCAAAAACGCGCTGAGTAAGTTAACACATAGCATGGGTTAGGGGTTTCAAAGCCTTTAATTAAATTTAGTAAAAAGATGTTTGAGCTTTTAAAAATTCTTCCCGTTACGCCATCATCTCAACAATATATCATTTAGCCGGTGATCCGGCGGCCGCAGCCAATATCAATAGTAACAGTTAGCCGGTGATCCGGCGGCCTCAGCCAATTTCAAAAGTATCGCTTCTCAAAATATTTTTCGTTTCTTTTATAGTTCACCATTCACCAGGGCTCTTGTGACCGCAATCCTCATAATCAATATTTCCGCAGGAAACATCAATCGCCCTTGGGGAATCTAACCCGCAAGAACTCAATACATCCTGGGGAATCTAACCCGCAGGAAAACATACAATCGCCCTTGGGGAATCTAACCCGCAAGAACTCAAATATATCATAGGGAATCAAACCCGCATGAATCATATTGATAATATCAAACTTGGTCACAAGTCCCCAATGTTTCAAAAGAATTCTTTTAAAGAAAATGTTTTTATTTGATGTAACGGGATTTTTCAAAAGTATAGATATATCGTAATTCCAACGTCTCGATCGTTGTTTAAAAGATTTCAAAAATCGATCGATGTCACAGTTTGCGCCTTTTTGGTTTAAAAATCCATTTCTTAGGCGATTGATTTGAAATTTGTACAGCATCTCAAAAACATCCCAACGAACAACTTTCGTGTTTTAAGTTTTTCGGAAAAACGATGGGAAGCATGTCAAAAATCGAGTTTTCTACTCAAATAGTATGCTGTCAGGATTCAGGTTTGACACCTTTCAAAGATTTGACTTTTTGACATATCAAATGGACTTCAAAAATTCTGAAATTTTACAGGCACATACTAGACTTGATTTCCAACAACTTTTGTTTAGAACTCAAAGATTAGTTCGGGCTAGAAATGATAGGAATAAGCTCCTCAAGATCGGTTATGAAATCTGTCATCCTTTGACAATTCTTAAAAACGCAGAATATGTCCGATACGATTTGGGGTATCAAAACTTGATGAAAATCTTTGAAATTTTTACACAACATAGATTAAGCTTTTAGGATCAAAATCTTAGTTTTGAGTTTTCAGGTTTGAACACTCGAAGTAATAGAAATATGCTCATCAAGTTTGATTATGAAATCTGTCAAGGTTCTTGACATCGGTTCTAACGCAGATCGGATTGGCTCGAGTTCGGAGGTCAAATCTCAACGAAAAATTCTAAAAACTTACAGAAATGTTCTAAACTCATAGATCTACAATTCTTATGTTCAACTCCAATCCTAGATCGGCCTAGATCCAAGGTCAAAATAACCAACAAGTTTGAATAAAGAATCTATCACTATTTCAAGATCTAAGTCGATGGCAGGTCTGTTCATGGTCGTTTTTGGATATCAAAACACGATGAAAAATTATAAAATTTTTACAGTAGCTAGATTAATGTCTTAGGAATGTTTTTCATGTTTTGGGTTTTTCCGTTTGAAGACTTTTAAGGGTTCGAAAAATTCATACGAAAACGCTGCGCCGGGGGTTTTCTCTTGTTGACAGATTTTAGAGTTATTAAATCTATATGTTTGGTTGCATTTTAAGTCACCCAAAACCATAGTAAGGTTAACTTACAGTGGGGATGATGTCTAGGAAGTCACGGGGTCGTCCGGAATCCACGGGATGTCACGAACGAATCTCTTCCACCCGATTTATTCTTCCCTTGGCTCCGATTTGTGTTTGAATACGAAGATTCATAAGTTAGGATGATGTTTATGATCTTAAAATCATAAGGAAACTTGAATAACATCTTACCAACAATCCAAAGCCTGCAATCCTTGATCTACACACTTCCTTGGTTGGATTTGGTTGCCGGAAACTCGTCGGAAAGTCGCCGGAAGTTCGTCGGAAGAGTGTTTGGCTTTTGGGAGAGTTTTTGGAGAGTTTGGGGTGAATGATTGATGAAAATGGCTGAGAATGGGGATGGGATTGATTACATAACATCCAAAAAGATGCCACACCCGTGATAGATCAAGATTCCCACCTTTGGGACCCAAAAAATGGCAAAAAGTCCCAAAAACACATAAATCCCGACTGCTACAGTAGCATGCTACAGTAGCGTGCTACAGTAGCATGCTACAGTAACTTTTTTTTTTTTTTTTAAATTTTTTTTTTATATATATATATATATTAAGATTCTTATCTTAAAAAAAATCATAATGTGGGAATTTTTGTGATCTTGTAAGTCATACATAGCTTCAAAAAGGAATATATTCTTTATTTGAAAATGACAAGATATGATTAATATTCCACCCTACAATTTCAAACCATAGTCAAATTATTCCCAATTATATTATGGCATTCTAGAATAATTCATAAAAAAATATGGGTAGAATGATTAATCAAGGATATATAGAAAATAGATAATTCTCATTATAATTTAAACATGTAAATATATACATGTATATACATGTGTACATGTTTGGAAAGATTATTTCAAGACCAAGGTATATATGTGTATATAAACTTGTATATGGATTTAAAATATTCTATGAACCATATACTTATTACACTTGATATTGAAATCCATATATTTATTTGAAAAGACAAATATATATAATTTTTTCAAAGTATGTTTTGTAGAAAATAATATACTAATCTTTAAGCACATATTTGAACATATAAATATATATAGATTTGATTAAAAATCTACTTAGTGAATTGATCAAAATATATATATTCATACATATATATCGGGCAATTTCTATGGTATTACAATCTACCCTCCTTAAGAATCAACTTCGTCCCCGAAGTTGCGCGACTTATTGACCGATTGATTGATTGCGATTGTATCATTAAATTTCTTCCGACTTCACGGGTTCTTGGAATTAAAATTCTTTTCCTTCTTGAATTTAATTCCAATTGTCTTGACTCAATTGATGGAATGTCTTCGGGCTTCCTTTCCCTCTTTTATTCCATTTTGAATTTGAATCTATCGGCGTTTTATTTCCGAGCAATAATTTATTGTGATAAATTATTTTCTTCTTCTCGGAGATGTTTCGACATTGATCGGAATAAATTTTATTCCTTTGGACGTTGATAAAAATCTGGGGTATTACATCCTCCCCCCCTTAAGATTACAGTTATGTCCCCATAACTGCCTATGTATTATTCGCAACCAGGTTCGGGTATCATCGCATATGATCCTTCCTCAGTATTCTTCTAGGTGTCATTTTAGAAGCACGCAAAGAAGAGTTTCTAAGTGATCAAGATTTAGGACTAAGGCAAAGTTAGTCTTTAGCAAGCGCTCCTAAGTCAAGAACATGTCGAGTTCTAAGGTAGGAGTGTTTCTTATTACCGATAATTCACATAAAAAGGGTTAGTGTATTTATTTATGTATGCATATGCATATGTGTTCCCCCCCCAAAAAAAAAAAATTTATGCAAGCATTTATTTATCCATGGGTTTTAAAAATAAATTTATTCCATGGATAGATTAAAATAAGGATAAAAGGTTTGGGCCACTATATTGGGCCGAAAGAAATAAATTATTTGGGCTTTAAATAAAAACAAGGTTATTGGGCCAAAAATAATTTCTTGGGCTTCAAAAAAAATTTTTTTGGGCTAAAAATTTGGGCTTTAACTTCAAAATAATAATTGGGCTCTTTAAAATAGTAGTTTTAAAATATTCCGGGCTCTGATACCACATTGTAACAGATATTTTCTTTAAAATAAATAGCTTTAAAATAGTCTGGGCTCTGATACCAACTTGTAACACCCCGGTTTTGGTAACCCAGGCCGGGATGCCACCGCCACACCTCCCTAGCAAGACACGGTTTCTCCGAGCTCACTAAAGAGATGCAAGGCTATGGTTTTTCAGAATTTAAAATATTCAAACAGCCCATTCATAGATAATTTAAAAATAATACATCAAAGTTGCAGCGGAAATTTTAATTTGTGCAGCGGAATTAATGTATAAGGGCCGACATGGCCAAAACACGGGTTAAACAGGCCCGTTCATGCAAGTCGTAATTAATGCAGGGATTTAAAATAAAGATTTCCCCCAATGTTCCCATGTATGCATATGACGATGCATATTCTTCGTACTCTGTAAGAAAAAGGAGATATATGGTTTGGGTCAGCAAAAACGCGCTGAGTAAGTTAACACATAGCATGGGTTAGGGGTTTCAAAGCCTTTAATTAAATTTAGTAAAAAGATGTTTGAGCTTTTAAAAATTCTTCCCGTTACGCCATCATCTCAACAATATATCATTTAGCCGGTGATCCGGCGGCCGCAGCCAATATCAATAGTAACAGTTAGCCGGTGATCCGGCGGCCTCAGCCAATTTCAAAAGTATCGCTTCTCAAAATATTTTTCGTTTCTTTTATAGTTCACCATTCACCAGGGCTCTTGTGACCGCAATCCTCATAATCAATATTTCCGCAGGAAACATCAATCGCCCTTGGGGAATCTAACCCGCAAGAACTCAATACATCCTGGGGAATCTAACCCGCAGGAAAACATACAATCGCCCTTGGGGAATCTAACCCGCAAGAACTCAAATATATCATAGGGAATCAAACCCGCATGAATCATATTGATAATATCAAACTTGGTCACAAGTCCCCAATGTTTCAAAAGAATTCTTTTAAAGAAAATGTTTTTATTTGATGTAACGGGATTTTTCAAAAGTATAGATATATCGTAATTCCAACGTCTCGATCGTTGTTTAAAAGATTTCAAAAATCGATCGATGTCACAGTTTGCGCCTTTTTGGTTTAAAAATCCATTTCTTAGGCGATTGATTTGAAATTTGTACAGCATCTCAAAAACATCCCAACGAACAACTTTCGTGTTTTAAGTTTTCCGGAAAAACGATGGGAAGCATGTCAAAAATCGAGTTTTCTACTCAAATAGTATGCTGTCAGGATTCAGGTTTGACACCTTTCAAAGATTTGACTTTTTGACATATCAAATGGACTTCAAAAATTCTGAAATTTTACAGGCACATACTAGACTTGATTTCCAACAACTTTTGTTTAGAACTCAAAGATTAGTTCGGGCTAGAAATGATAGGAATAAGCTCCTCAAGATCGGTTATGAAATCTGTCATCCTTTGACAATTCTTAAAAACGCAGAATATGTCCGATACGATTTGGGGTATCAAAACTTGATGAAAATCTTTGAAATTTTTACACAACATAGATTAAGCTTTTAGGATCAAAATCTTAGTTTTGAGTTTTCAGGTTTGAACACTCGAAGTAATAGAAATATGCTCATCAAGTTTGATTATGAAATCTGTCAAGGTTCTTGACATCGGTTCTAACGCAGATCGGATTGGCTCGAGTTCGGAGGCTCAAATCTCAACGAAAAATTCTAAAAACTTACAGAAATGTTCTAAACTCATAGATCTACAATTCTTATGTTCAACTCCAATCCTAGATCGGCCTAGATCCAAGGTCAAAATAACCAACAAGTTTGAATAAAGAATCTATCACTATTTCAAGATCTAAGTCGATGGCAGGTCTGTTCATGGTCGTTTTCGGATATCAAAACACGATGAAAAATTATAAAATTTTTACAGTAGCTAGATTAATGTCTTAGGAATGTTTTTCATGTTTTGGGTTTTTCCGTTTGAAGACTTTTAAGGGTTCGAAAAATTCATACGAAAACGCTGCGCCGGGGGTTTTCTCTTGTTGACAGATTTTAGAGTTATTAAATCTATATGTTTGGTTGCATTTTAAGTCACCCAAAACCATAGTAAGGTTAACTTACAGTGGGGATGATGTCTAGGAAGTCACGGGGTCGTCCGGAATCCACGGGATGTCACGAACGAATCTCTTCCACCCGATTTATTCTTCCCTTGGCTCCGATTTGTGTTTGAATACGAAGATTCATAAGTTAGGATGATGTTTATGATCTTAAAATCATAAGGAAACTTGAATAACATCTTACCAACAATCCAAAGCCTGCAATCCTTGATCTACACACTTCCTTGGTTGGATTTGGTTGCCGGAAACTCGTCGGAAAGTCGCCGGAAGTTCGTCGGAAGAGTGTTTGGCTTTTGGGAGAGTTTTTGGAGAGTTTGGGGTGAATGATTGATGAAAATGGCTGAGAATGGGGATGGGATTGATTACATAACATCCAAAAAGATGCCACACCCGTGATAGATCAAGATTCCCACCTTTGGGACCCAAAAAATGGCAAAAAGTCCCAAAAACACATAAATCCCGACTGCTACAGTAGCATGCTACAGTAGCGTGCTACAGTAGCATGCTACAGTAACTTTTTTTTTTTTTTAAATTTTTTTTTTATATATATATATATATTAAGATTCTTATCTTAAAAAAAATCATAATGTGGGAATTTTTGTGATCTTGTAAGTCATACATAGCTTCAAAAAGGAATATATTCTTTATTTGAAAATGACAAGATATGATTAATATTCCACCCTACAATTTCAAACCATAGTCAAATTATTCCCAATTATATTATGGCATTCTAGAATAATTCATAAAAAAATATGGGTAGAATGATTAATCAAGGATATATAGAAAATAGATAATTCTCATTATAATTTAAACATGTAAATATATACATGTATATACATGTGTACATGTTTGGAAAGATTATTTCAAGACCAAGGTATATATGTGTATATAAACTTGTATATGGATTTAAAATATTCTATGAACCATATACTTATTACACTTGATATTGAAATCCATATATTTATTTGAAAAGACAAATATATATAATTTTTTCAAAGTATGTTTTGTAGAAAATAATATACTAATCTTTAAGCACATATTTGAACATATAAATATATATAGATTTGATTAAAAATCTACTTAGTGAATTGGTCAAAATATATATATTCATACATATATATCGGGCAATTTCTATGGTATTACAATCTACCCTCCTTAAGAATCAACTTCGTCCCCGAAGTTGCGCGACTTATTGACCGATTGATTGATTGCGATTGTATCATTAAATTTCTTCCGACTTCACGGGTTCTTGGAATTAAAATTCTTTTCCTTCTTGAATTTAATTCCAATTGTCTTGACTCAATTGATGGAATGTCTTCGGGCTTCCTTTCCCTCTTTTATTCCATTTTGAATTTGAATCTATCGGCGTTTTATTTCCGAGCAATAATTTATTGTGATAAATTATTTTCTTCTTCTCGGAGATGTTTCGACATTGATCGGAATAAATTTTATTCGTTTGGACGTTGATAAAAATCTGGGGTATTACACTTATTATCATGTTTTTATGTAAATATTAAATTAATGGCTTTTAAACCCTACGATCATGCATGTGTTAACTTACTCAGCAAGTTGTGCTGACCAAACCGTTTATTTTTCCTTTTTCCTTACAGAGTATGTGGAACAAACATGAGCACGTTCATGCATGGGGGAAATTATATTTTGCGAAACTTTATTATTAAACTCTTGCATTAGACTATAGAATAAACGGGCATGTTTAACCCGTGTTTTGATCATGTCGGTCTTATTTACATTTCCGCTGCAATATTATACTTAAATATTATTTCCGCTGCATTGTGATATTATTATTTTCGAGACTATATTGTATGGGATGCTTGCAAATGTTTTAAATATTTTTAAATACTGAAATACCTAGCCTTGCATCTCTTTAGTAAGCCGGAGAAACCGTGTCATCCTAGGGAGGTGTGGCGGTGACATCCCGACCTGGGTGACCAAAAACCGGGGTGTTACAATTTAAATTACAACAGCTGAAAAATGAAGGAGTCAAAGCCATTGTAATCAAGGGAGACTCGCAAGTGGTTATTCAATAGTTGCTTGGGGATATTTCTGTTAAGAGTTCCCAGCCGATCGGACTGTATGAAGAGGCGATTGGGCTATTGGAAGAGTTCGACGAGGTATACATTGAATATATACCAAAGAAAGAGAATGAGCTGGCTAACGAGTTAGCTCAGCATGCAGCAAGATATCGGCTGATGCCGATAGCAGGTAACATGGAAGTATATTTGGCCGAAACCGAGAAGGCCGAATGGATTAAGGAAATAGCACGAGTCTTGAAAGATCCAGCCAAAGCTGATCCAGCCGAGAAGCAGAAGGCAATGGATTATATAATAGTAGGAGGATTACTCTTTAAGTGAGCCATTGATGGGGTATTACTCCGATGAGTGGGAGAAGAAGATGCTAAGAGAGTAATGGGAGAAGTACATGAAGGAATTTGCGGCGCACACCGTGCAGGAAAATCAATAAAGTGGAGCATCATTCGGCTAGGATACTATTGGCCGAATATGGCAACAGATTGTGAAAGGTATGCAAAAGGGTGCCGCGAATGTCAAAAGCATGGGCCGGTCCAGAAACTACCGGGCGAGGAATTGCATATAATAATTAAGTCATGGCCATTTCGTGATGGGCTATGGATATTATTGGAAAAATTCACCCCTCTTCTTCAAAGAGACATGGGTACGTTCTGGTGGCCACGGATTATTTCATGAAGTGGGCCGAAGCACAAGCGTACGTCAATATATCCCAAGAAGAGGTTATTGAATTCATTAAGAGACAATTGATTTACAGGTTCGGAATCCCACAGACGATTCTAACAGATAGAGGAACGGTATTTGTGGGAGAAAAGGTTAAGGCCTTTGCGGGCAAATATGGGATAAAGATCGTACATTCATCGCCATATTATCCACAGGGAAATGGGCAGGCAGAGGCCACTAATAAACAGTTGATAGGGATTATAAAGAAGATGATTGAAGATCAACCAAGGAAGTGGCATGAAAAGTTGTCCGAGGCGTTATGGGCTTATCGAAACGCTAAAACTTCAGCCACTGGATTTACACCATTTCGGCTCACTTATGGGATGCTCCCAGCCGAAATAACAGTGCCAACCTTGAGGATGAGTCAAGCAGATTTAATGTCAACCGAACAGTACGACCAAGCAATGAAGGACGAATTATTAAATGTTAATTCCGATCGGGTGCAGGCATTTGAAAATTTACAGAAGAATAAAGATGTCGTAGCTTATTGGTACAATAAAAGGATTCGTGTTAAGCGATTTGAAGTTGGCGATTTAGTATGGAAGGTTATATGGCCACCCAAACAGAAGGATGGCCGATTAGGGAAGTGAAGCCCCAATTGGGATGGGTCGTTTATTGTTCAGACGAAATTGCCAAATGGAGCATACATGTTAGTAGACGAAAATGGAGAACAAATGTCAAATCCAGTTAATGCGAGATACATGAAGAAATATTATGCTTTAGTTTGGGATTAAACATCAAGCAAAAACAGTAAACATTTTATTCCATGGACGAACATTACAATATACAAGGAAAACGTCCTAATCTATGTTGGCATATACTCCCTCTGTTTTCAAAAAATTTTAACATTCCTTGTTTTCAAAATCCAATACACATTTTTATGTAGTAATATATCTCAAATTTTATAAAATAAAAAATTATAAAAACTTTAATATTATAAAACTATGTGATTAGACGAATCTAACAAAATCTCACTTGACTCTGTTTTATCTTATGTAACTATGTGAAAAAATCGAATCAAAATTACTAAATGAATAGTGTTTACTACGCAAATGTTAGAATTTTTTAAAAACGAAGGAAGTACAAGGGAAAGGTCCTAAGAAAAGGAACTGGAGGATTATGTTAAATAACCCAACCTTGTACAATGCCGCCTAGATACATCGGCGGAACCAAAAGCGGTGGCGAGACCGCTTATTCCAGTATAGCAGCGCTAATTGATCCAACCACCGAGCCTCAGCCTCTGGAAATGTAGAACGAATAGTATAACGTCCCAGAGGTGGAAGTCAAACTCAAGTACAGCCTCCCCACGATCTTAGACAAGATGAGGAGGGGTACAACCGAGGCAGTCACCCAAGGCGGTGGAAGGAAAAGAAAATGGAGGAACCACTAAGAGAAGTGGGTTCCCCATTAGACAAGGTCCGACAGGATATGCAACCGCAAAGTAGAAAAGAGCTCTGTTCGCATAACCGTCGAGACCTTCATTTGGAAATCCTTGCATGAAGGCATCAGTCGAATACCACGGGGGTACTGGAGATAGAGGATCGAGTAGAGGAAGAGGGAAAATCATATTGCTATAAAGAAAGAAGATGAGGTGATGGAAAAGAAACCAAAGAGGCCGGGTATTTATAGAGGGAAGATAAATACTCGGCAGGAGAAACGGTCAATATTAAAAGTTATTTATGGGAAGACGTTACAGTTGAGTCCCGATAAAGCTGCTAACATTCAGAAAATAGCCATAAAGAAGACCGAAAATCATGGATTCTCTGATAAAGTACATATCTTGTTACAAAAGGAAAAGATACGAATCTAGAAGTACATGCGTCGGCCAATACAAATCCAAAAAAAAAAAGAGATGGCCGACCACGGCTCGCACAAATAGCCGAAAAAGGGACTAATAAGTTCGTACCTATAGAGACGAGTCAACACCATTGTTCACAAAATGATATTCTATATACAAAGAAAAAAAAGTGGTGGATGAAGAAGCAGCTAGTGGTCCTCGCTATCGTCAAAATGCACGTCTTCGTCCAAGCCTTGCAAAGCGGCAATTTGACGATCGGCAGAAGAAGGACGAGGGACACTGCTAGATGAAGGACGATCAGTTGCCAAGTCAGCATCAACAGGACCAGAAGACGGCAAAGGATAGGAGAGAAACCACTCCGCCGCAAGAGTGGGTTGAGGTCGGCACCAAAGAAGGTTCGAGCAACGCCGTCCCACCAAAGCTGAAAATGAGATGTGGAGAGCCCAGCACGAACAAGAAACTTCGGCACATCGAAATCAAATAGACGCCGATGATAGGAGGAACATTGTTTGCGGCTAGCAAGAGGAGTAAGTCGCTTATCAACGCGATAAGCCTCTACTAAATCTTGGCCGAAACCAAACTGACAGCTGACCAAGTGAGGATTGTAAATCTCAAAAGGAATGGCAGCGTTGGGAAGAGCCGTGGAACCATTAAAGATAGGACGAGGAAGAATGCATCGGTTCCAGATCTGAGCAAGAGCCACAGGAAGGGGGGTTCCAAAAGGATTAGTTGCGATCTCTTTAACCCAGGCAAAATCAGCTTTCCGGTAATGATAGTGAGAAAAGGATTGATCACCAGTTCAGCCTAAGAAATAGCTAATCCAGTGTGGAATCGACATGGCAGGAAGAGACGTCCCCAGAAGATCGGGACCAACAAAATGGTCTGAGCGAATATCATGCGGAGGGAAACCAGAGACATCGCGAAAATGCAAAACCAACCATAAGTGAAGGAACCATAGAGGGCCTCGAGCTTTATCCGAAAAACCTTTCTCCCAACCTGAAACAGTAGCCGATATACCTGCATACAGATGAGCGAGAAAGAAATCGGCCAGCGGTAAGGCTGTTTGGTTGAGAATCTCAAAAGCTAAAGGATATGTTTCAAGAAGAACTCCTTTGGAAGGAGTACACCAGAAGAAACGCATTAAGAAGTACATCATTAAAGCCAGTGGCTCCTAAGAATGAGGGGTAGGCGAAGAAGCGTCACTCTGGTGAGTAATAATCTAACTGTGGAAAGTATTATTGGAAGGGAAACCAATGGTTCTTTCTTTAGGAGGAGATTTGGAGGCAACGCCAAGGTTGTCCCCACGAATGGAAATGTTCAAGAGAAGTTTGACGTCTTGAATAGTGAGAGTCATCATACCCCAAGGGAAACAAAAACAGTTTATAGTGGAATTCCAGAAACATAAAAGAGCCTGAATGGGACGGATATCAGTGGGAAAAGATGCAGTACTGAGAAGGATCAAACGACGAATATAGGCTTCAGACCAGGACTTGCGGCAATGTGATTCGAGATGATGATACCAAGCCAAATAGTCAGCCGAAGTCGAAGGCCAGTTAGCAAACGACGGGGTAAAAAGCTGAGAAGAAAACCAGGGAGCATACAATGGTATGGAGCGGTTTTCAAAGATACGAGCAGTGCACTCGTCAATCTCTTCGGGAATACCTAACGGGCCGAAGGAATAGAAACCTTCAGGAAGAAGACGAACCGCAGAATGAGAGGCAAATGAACTCTCGATTTTAAGAATTTCAGATGAGGGAACAGGAATGGAACGAGGATCCATTGAAGGAAGGAAGGAAAACAAGGAGGAGGAAGAAGAATGTGAAAGGGCGGAAAGGAGGCAGTTTACTCCAAGGAGGATAGGCTACGTAAATAGGAATAATGATGACGGAATTTCTCGGGAAAAAGAAATAACCGTCAAACAGCAACGTGGGAAAACTCCTTGGGCTTTTTCCGAAGTCGAAAATTCACCCAAGTAAGGAGGGCCACCAAGATAGTGGGCCGTGAGGAAGTGATTGGGCCAGACAAATTGGGCCAAAAAGAATTTACAAGGATGATGGCTGCAAAAGTGATTGGGCCGAGAAGATAAAAGACGGATGATTAGAACCAAGCGAAAATCCAGACGAAGGGAGGTTCCCAAAAACAAGAGTTATCGGCCGAAATTGAGTATGGACAACCGATGAGGGAAGAGCGAAAATCGGCTCAGAGGGATCAGCCGGGGAGCGGTTACCAGAGCTCCGGCTATAAATAGGGGATGCCATACTCATAATCAAGAGAGACCAATCCACCCCAAAATTCCTTTATGCTAATTTCAATCCTTTGTATCTTTACTGCTTTCTTTACAACTTTCCTTAAACAGCTTTCCTAGACTCTAGCTTAGTGATTCGCGGTTACTTTTTCCAAGTCCACCGTTGTTTCTCAACAACTGGTAGTTTGGTTCTATTTTTCCGGTTAATCAGCCGTTGTTTCTCAACAATCGGTAGATTTTCCATTGTATCCATTTTTCCATTGCAATTTCTAGTGAATTCAGTCAAGTTTGGGCGCATTATCGTGATATCGGACCCGTAATCGGTTTGATCCTTTTCCGATAGCCTCCCTTGAGGAGAAAAACGTCATTGGCTCGACGCTAGCTAAACACTTACACACAAACTGCGCACTCAAAATAAAAAATCAAGAATCCAACAAGAAAACAAAATAGTGCCAAGAAAAGAAATCAAGAAATCAAAACCCAACACACTACAAAATCAAGAAAACATGTCTCTTAACTATCTAACTCAAGGGACACCTAGGAGAGGGAAGCCACCACAAAGGTATGAATATGATGGATGGGATCGAGTGAGACGTTCAAGCAATGGATCAGCCACTGCTGAACCTGATCCATCTGCATATGTACAACAAAATCACCAAGCTGTTGTCTTCCTCAAAGGATTTTGATATGCGGTACGAGGAAACCGGAAGAACTGAGAATTGGGGATTCCGAGGAGTTGATTGTGGGGGTTTTGCAATTGTGGGTTTTTTTTGTTTTTTTAAGTTGAATTCTTTTGATAAAAAGTGGTGCCATGTGGATAATAAAATGGATTGTAAAGTCTAGGTAACCAAATTTAGTCTGATTAGTATTGAGAAAGTACCTATTTTTGAATTTAATTAAGAAAAGTTATATTAGGCCAAAAATAAGTAAATGATAGAATTGGACAAAATGAAAAGAAAAATGATTTTTTTGTTATGAAGTATGGATGTAGTGTCGCCAAGAAATTTGAATTGTAGTGTCGGCGAAATATATACCTTTATTATAGTATAAACTAATTTTTTTTCCCGCCCAAATGGTACTAATTATTTACAAACTTACCACTATATTTATTCACATTTACTTTCGTTCTTTTTTAGTTGTCTTTCTAGCAAATATTACACAAACCAAGAAACATAATTATTACCACACAATATTCTATTTCTACCCCTCCTACTTACCAAGAGAGAGAATGAACATCATTGTGGAATAAAGGGGTAATATTGAAAAACTTTAATAGAAATACACAAAATGACAATTATTACTGAACACTTTTTCATCTTTAAAAAGATTACTATTTTGATTCTGTCTCAAAAATCATTGTGTAATTCTTTCCTTTCCTGTATCCATTTCCTTTTCTTTCCATAGGTTCTTGATTCTGTCTCCCACCCTAAACCCTAAATCCATGAACTCCCCTCCACCCACTCCAAATGCACTCGGCACTCCCATCCACCTGTCCTCCAACCAACGCCCGCCGGGCACCTCTGCCACCACCTCTCTGTCGCACATCGAACGTCGCCCTTCACTGTGCCGCCCGCTGCATCTTCGCTGCCCCGTCTCCATCGCTCGCCACCATTGAGCCGCCCTGCTACAACATCGCTCACCCATTTTGCCCTTTGTGATTCACCCGCCTCCGTCTCCGCCTTCGACTCTATCTCTTAACTGTCGATTGGGTAAGTGGTGGAAAAACCCCAATTATCGATTGAGAATAACCTGCAAAGCCATGTTGTTTATTTCATTTTCTGATTGAATGTGTTTCGACTCCCCAAAAGTTTCAATTTGCTAATTGTTTTCAGTTTATGACTATGTTTGTATAAGCTTTTGTCTAATGATAAAGGATTTCTTTTCTAACTTGGAGATCGAGGATAAATTATTTTTATTTTTATTTATTTATTTATTTCTTTTTTAATTATTGAGACAAATGGATGGAGTTTTGGCGAAGACAAATGGTTTCGTTGCTAGATTTCTTTGATAGTTCCCAGTGGTTTATCTTTCTTATTTCTTGCAAATGGCAAACACCACGGATTTGACTTTTTTATTGTGGATTTTATAGACGCTGCGGTGATGTCCAAATTGTTAAGATGTGTGGTCTGTTGTAGGATTTTCTACTTCAGCGTTACTTAAGCAAGGTATCTTAGTTCCTTTTTCCTTCTATTTAAATGGAATGCTTGATTGAATTCCTCCAAGGTATGTAGGTTTTTATAATTCATTTAGATTAGATTTCTTTTCGTAGGAGTTAGATACTTAAAATCAAATTTGTTGTAGTTCATTCAAGCATTATACCCCTATGGATCTATTCATATGCACTTTTGCCACTTTCTTTCAGTTTATGGTTGTATTTTGATTTCGATTAATGTATATGTTTCAGTTGGATGTGTAGTTCTCCAATTAACCTGAAACATTCTTGTGTTTTTTTATTTTCAGATTCCTAAACCTCCCCCTCATCGACGCTGTGCAACACATACGCGAAACTTTGGCACCTTAAAGAGGTAAATTCAGTGAATGTGTGCTTTTTATTTTTCTATTCTTATTGTGTTAGTTTCATACACAGTATCATTTGGAGAGATGAAACTACAAATTCAAACAGGTGTTCCCAAACCACAATCAGTGAGCAGTATAACACCTTTTCTCAAATTGCAATTGTTGATTTGTTCTTCATTACAGTTATAGGTTCATTGATTTTGGTTTATTTGAATGCTTATAATGAAGGTAGATATGAATTGCTGTGTGTTTTGGAAGATGACATCATTTGTTGATATGTTCTGAGACATATTTGGAGAGTCTATTCTGGTGCTTTAGTTGATCTAAGGTGATGATTAATGATTTTTAAGCATTATTTTCTTCCAATGTATTATAATCTATTTGATTGGTGACATGTAGTCACTTTAGTGTATGGGGTGGATTATTAAGCATTAAGTGGACTGTAGTCAATTTAATTATATTCACTTCCATTCTACAAAATTGATCATCTTCATTTCAGAAATTATTTTATTTTTATCGTTATTTTGATTGCGGAGCTAGACTGCCTGCAGGGTCAGTGAAACTATATACTAGCCTTTCAGTCAGCAAGTCTACCATGACAATTGAAGGATACCAAGAAGTGGTAATTAAAGCTTAGGAGCATATTGTAGTCAGATTGTGCTTAGCCATAGGTTTGAGCTTTGGACTCTTGCAGATCCCTTTGAAGTATATAGGATGTTAAGAATTGTCAACCCAAATCCATATGACTAATTTACAGGTACACCTGCACTTGATCTTTATTCATATATGAGTTATTTATAGTTTTATTTCTTATTGTTTCCAATATATATAAATGGTGATTAGGCAAGAGGTTGAATACCAGTTGCTTCAAGCCCTGAAATCCTTACATGAGTTAAGAAGGTAACATTCTTCTTTCTGGCATTGCATTTGTGTTTATTTCGTCACTTCTAACTTTTCAAAGAATGAATGTTCAAAATGTTTAGGAGAACTGAAAATAACTTAACTATTCTATTCAAGAATTAGGTTGTATTATTGGAAAAAATAAAATAAAAATGGGCTGTTGATAATTCATTTTGAATAGATGTGATTGTGAAGTCCCAATGGAAAATTTATCGGATGGAAGAATACAAAGATAGCGAAATTGTAATGTCCAGTAAATTAGTTATAGTGTTTGATTTAAAGAGATAGTTTAATTAAAATATTGTCTAGTATAGATTAAAATTTAATAGGACTTAAGTTGCAATTTTTGGAAAGTTGTTATGAGCAATGGATTATGTCCCTAGTTTAAACAAGGGATGATAGAAAAATACCTATAGTATGAAAAAGTTATGAATACTTGGAAGAGAAATATAAAAGTTATGAATACTTGGAAGAGAAATATTTAAGTTTTATTAACAATTGTGTACTATTTAAGTAATAGGGATTCTAATGTCTTAAAAATAAATTAGTTAAAATTAAAATATAACATGAAGATTTCCATAACTAATTGGGTAATTAAGTGGACTCATAACCTAAAAGTTGTGTGTTCGAACCCTATTTGTCATGAAATTTTTAGGTAAATAAATAATATATATAGGGTTAAAAAAATATAGAATAAAAAAAAAGTAATAAATAAATAAGTAAAGTAAAATGATACGGTGGTTGCACCAATTATTTGTGCAACCTTCAATAAAATAATAAATAAATTAAATAAAAATATATATATATATATATAATAACTATAATAGGTATAATAATAATAGTAACTAAATATATATAGTATAGTGAGAGATGAAGTTAAACTTGGTGGGCAAGTAAAAAAATAAATAAATAAATAAAAGTGATAAGATGTGTGGCACCAATTATGTGCATGCATGGCACATGCATGCAAATTTGAGAAGAACAAGAATGATAAAGGAGATCTAATAAAATATAATAATAATTTAAGAGGATAATGATAACATGTAGTTACTAATTATTAGAAGAAGAAAGATGGCATGATAATGATACTAACGAAGAAAAAACGTGTAGTGGTGCACCAATTATTCTTGCACCAAAGAGATAATGTATTGGAAAATAGACCCAACTCTTGTAGATCAAATAGAACAAATAAAAAGAATAACATAATAATAATAATAATGTAATAATAATAACAAATAAATAAATATATAATAACAAATAACAAACACCAATAATTGGTGCATGGTAATTAAAAGAAAGTATAAAAAACCTGCAAAAAAAAATCTAGATAAGGCATGCATCACTAGACAATATAATAATTAGAATGTAGAAAAAAAAAAACGGAGAAAAGAAAAAAAAATTAAAAACAAAAAGCCTTGGAGGTTACGTATACGGTGGTTGCACCAATTATTTGTGCAACCTTCAATAAAATAATAAATAAATTTAAAAAAAAAAACCTTGGAGGTTACGTAATTTTCCTCCTATAAATAGGAGGGTCCTCATTCGGTTTTTCAATACAAGAGAGTTTAGAGTAGAAAAGGAGAAGGAAAAAAAAGGAGTTGAGAAGTTCATTCTGCAAAAAAAAAAAAAAATAGTTGCTAGAAATTTGAGAGCACGGTTTTGAAAAACTATAGAAAGAGAGTGCAAGCAGGGAGGAAAGGAAATAGTGGGAAATAGTGAGTGTAGTAATATAGGAAGTGCTAAAGTAGTTGCAGTCCCAGGAGGTAGTTGCAATCCCGGAGTTCAAGTGGGCTATAGCTGGGGAGATTGTAAGTAAATTTATATTCTGCGGGTATTGTCTTAATGTTAATTTTTGCATGTTTAATTCCCTATTGCTTTAAATAATTTTAGAATTATGCATGCAAATAAGTTTATGCAGAGGAATTGCCCTATTATGAGTTTAAAAATTTTTGGGCTAAGCCATGCATGTGAAGATCATATTTCCAGTATGTGGCATGTGATTTATTGAAATGATATTATACGGGATATACTCCATTTGGGGTTATCTTCGTAAGAACATTTAAAAAGAGGATTGTGTAGGCCAAGGGTCCCACAGTCAGTTTTAGATGCAAGGGAGGGCCACCCTTGTATACTCATAGTCTTGACTTCGGTTACTATGAAAGCATGCTAGGTCCTATGAGATACCCCGGGTGTAGACGTCATAGTTGAGCTACATGATACAGAGAATCAGAATTTTAACGGTTTGACATGCTATTTACTGCTTGAGTCAATTATATTTAAATTTTATCCTAAAGAGTATATATTTATTTACTCAGCCGGTGTGCTGATAAATTATGCGTGCACTCTTTTCAGGTTTTGACATATGTGGTGATGACTAGAAGCATGGGCACGGGAATGGGTATCAGAATTTCCCTTAATTATATATATATATATATATATTATTACTAGTTAAATTATATTTTTAAATTTTAAAATACTATGTCGAGTTACTTTGGGGGCGACAAGCCTTAGTCGTCATAATTTGCAAACTCTGATATATTATATTTTGTAATGAATAAAGTTGTGATTTTAACCGTGTATAATACTTTATTTAATTAGCCTTATCGCCAATTAATTAAGTTAGCCAGGGCTAGGCCTAAGCGAGCTTAATTAAGAGGCGTGACGGTAACAACTCCGCGTTCCAAATGGAGTCTTCCGCTGTGGAACTAAGAGTTGGAAAACGGGGGTGTTACAGGGTGGTATCAGAGGGCCCAAGAAAATGTGTTTTTAAAAAGAAAATATAGTGAAAAGAAAATTTTGCATATTTTGGGATGGGACACAATGCACTGGCATTAGGCACATTTATGCAATTATTATGTTTAATATTTGCAATTATTTATGACAAATTTACTTGCTAGATGGGAGATAACGATAGAATAGTTGAGTTAGTTCCTGACTTGGTACGAGAGGTAATAAGAACCAGTAGACAAGAGCGTGCCAGAGCAAATCGCCTTAGTGCAAAGAATGACCGGCTAAGAAATCGATTAGCGGTGGAGGCGGCAACACACATAACCCAAGAGCTAGAACTTGATAATAAATATAAGGACGAGTATAATAGAAGGGTTTTAGTCGAAGCAGAAAAGGACGAACTCGACCATCTGTGTGCTGGGCAGGTGGAAGAGATATTTGATCTCAAGGAGGAGTTGAAGGATACGAAGGACCAAGTCAAACTCCCTCTAGGCACCATTGGGCGCTTAAACAAAAAGATTGCATACATGGAGAGAAAAGGGCATAAAGTTAAAAAGTTCTACAGAGACCTCTGCCGTCGTCCGGGATCATCAGCCCAGGGTGAGCATGTCAGTGAAAGCAGTACGGAGGATGACCCTGCGGAGGATACAGATCTTGTCTGCCAGCGTACACCGTCTCCCGAGTACCATCCTTCCAGTCCTTCTCATGACGCTTATGTTTAGCATATCTTTTATTTACTAGTAGTATAGCAGTAGTAAAAGTTATAACTATCTAAAAGCTTGGAAATTTTGGTGTGTTGTATCCAAGTCGGAACTATAGAATGAAGTTTGTCTGGTTTTTATATCACCTTCATCTTGTATTAAAAAAAAAAACTTAAAATAATTTTTTTTTTAAAAAAAATAATAAAAAAAAATTAATAAATATATATTAGATTAAAGTTAGAAAAATTTAATAGAAATACATTGTAATAGGATAGAGCCTTAGTTTTTGAATGCAGGACTTAGTATAAAGAAAACTAGACTTAAAAATCTTTTGTATTACTTGTCCTGTTTCTTAGAATGTTACCTACAGATGGGCAGCTCTGAAGAAAGAGGGAAAGGAATAATGGAAGACTGGAGCTGTATGCAAGAGGAGGTGCAGAACCTAAGAAGCGAACTACTTTATGAAAAGGACTACGTCCGATGGACTGAAGAAGAGATGTCTCGAAAGAATAAAGAGATAAGAGAACTCAAAATCATGGTTAAATATTATGAGGGAATATCAACGGACCAAGAGATTCGCCTGGAGAATTTGCGGATGCGAAACGACATACTGATCGAAGATCGGAATAATCCTGGAGGACATCCGACCCCCGCACCTTGCCTCGAATGCGGCAACAGGCACCTGACTTGGCGATGCCCCAACGAAGGGGAGTGCTTCCGCTGTGGAAAGAAAGGACATAAGTTCAAGAACTACCGTACCCGGAATATCAAGGATTAAAACTGTAGGGCGCCTTAGACTAGCATAATAATACCTAGTATGTAAATAGGTTTGTATGACTTAGTACACCCTACTGACCCTAGTCAGTCTCGGAAGGTTGCAAGTATTTGAATGACAGTTTTGGTATTGTATTTCCTTTAGATATGAATAAATAGTGTGGTTTGTTTTTATTGACTAAGTGACTGACTAACTAACGTATATCGTTTAGGGACGAACGGCGTAACACTAACTCTAAGGCAAGTATGGCCGACAACGACAATCGTCAGCAACAAATAGAGCAACTGCTACTCATTCTTGGAGCAGTAGTTCAAAAACAAGCAGAGAAAGGAGAACGCCAAGGAGAGACCCAAGGAGATTTTATCGAGGCCGTTAATAAGTTTCAGCCGCCTCGATATGCCGGACAAGAAGATCCAGCCAAGTTGGAAGGTTGGATCAAATCTTTGGAAAAACTACTCGAAGCGGTTGAGTGTCCAGATGAAAGAAAGGTGGGAGTGGCTACCTTCTTTCTAACTGGCATTGCAAACACGTGGTGGAGGTCACAAGAAAATCGCCAAGTAACTTGGGAAGAATTTCAGAAAAGTTTGAGGGAACGGTTTTACCCACTTAGCCTTAAGAATGCCAAATATGGAGAGTTCATTTCTCTTCAACAGGGTAATCGGTCTGTTCAGCAATACTATGCTAAGTTTACAGAACTTCTAAGGTTTGCCCCAGACTTGGTGGCAACTGAGCAGACTAAAGCCCAAAAATTCGAGCTTGGCTTGAATAAGAATATAAGAAAGGCATTCGGAGGGAAGCAATTCACTAGCCTGCAGAAAGTCTATAATCGGGCTATGACTGTCGAGATGGTAGAAGGACATGAGCATAAAGGAGAAAGCTCAAAGTCTGCACCACATGACAAAGGAAAGAGGAAAGTTGAAGAGGGTCAGGACAACCGTCCAAATCAAAGGAGGTATTTCCAAAGGAATAACTGGAATAATACAGTGGTTCGGACCAATCGAAACGGGGAACCAATACCAGCCCCCTGTCGTCGCTGTAATAAGAAGCACACTATGCAGCAGTGTCCTCAAGGTGAAGAATGCTATCGCTGTGGAATGAAGGGACACAAGGCGGTAGACTGTCGCATAAGGCTCGATCGTAGCCGAATTCGAGCAGACTTGCGAAAGGAAGATTATTGTCCCCAAGGACCTCATATTGGTGGAAATAATCAAGGACAACGACCTGCATTTCCCAACAATCAAAGGATAGTTGGTAAAAACCCACAGAATCCAGGAGGGGAAACACGAAGAGCATCTACACCAAGTGCTGCATACCCTAAGGAATCACAAGTTGTACGCTAAGTTGTCAAAATGTGATTTCTGGCTAGACAAAGTCGCATTCCTTGGTCATATAGTCTCGGCGGAAGGGATTTCCGTTGACCCAGCGAAGGTATCTGCAGTAAAAGACTGGCCTGTACCAACCTCACAAACTGAGATAAGAAGTTTTCTTGGTTTAGCTGGTTACTACAGGAGGTTTGTTAAGGATTTCTCAAAGATTGCACGACCCTTGACGCAAAATCTTAAGAAAGGATCCAAGGTAAATTGGACACCCGAATGTGAGGTTGCGTTTCGAACTCTGAAGGAGAAGTTAACTATGGCACCAGTACTAACCTTACCCACTGAAGATGGAAATTTTGAAGTTTATAGCGACGCTTCAAAATTTGGATTAGGATGCGTGCTAATGCAGCAAGGGAAGGTTATAGCATATGCTTCTCGACAACTAAAGCCACATGAGGAGAATTACCCAACTCATGATTTAGAACTGGCTGCAGTTGTCTTCGCCCTAAAGATATGGAGACATTACCTGTATGGGCGAAGCTGTAAGATATACACAGACCATAAAAGTTTGAAGTATATATACACTCAAAAGGAGCTCAACATGCGTCAGAGACGATGGTTGGAGTTAATGAAGGACTACGACTTAGGTATCACCTATCATGAGGGTAAAGCCAATAAGGTGGCCGATGCACTAAGTCGAAAGTCAAGAACCCTGGATAACATGAGAATTTTACCGCCAGAGTTATATATGGAATTGGCACGACTAGGTATTGAATTGGTACACAAAGGTACGCCTTCTCAACTGATTCATGCCATGACTATACAACCAACTATATTTGACGAGATTCGAGAAGGACAACCCGGTGATGTCAAATTAGAAAGGATTAAGGCAAAAATAGCTCAGGGTGGAGCTATAGGTTTCCAAGTCCATGATGATGGCAGCATTCGATTTAAAGGCCGATGGTGTGTGCCTAAGGCTTGCGCGGATCTGAAAAGACGCATACTGGAAGAGGGACACGAAACTCCCTATTCTGTACATCCTGGTGGAGATAAGTTATACAAAGACTTGAGTAAGATCTTTTGGTGGCCACGAATGAAGCGAGAAGTAGCAGCATTTGTGGAAAAATGTCCGACATGTCAAAAGGTCAAGGCAGATCGAAAGAAACCACTTGTGTTGGTAAAACCCCTAGAAGTTCCAGAATGGAAGTGGGATAGTATTTCCATGGACTTTGTGTCAGGATTGCCAAAGACACCCAAAGGCAATGATAAGATCTGGGTAATCGTAGATCGATTAACTAAGGCAGCCATATTCATACCCATGAAGGAGACATGGAGTATGGATCAACTAGCAAGATCTTATATTGAAAATGTGGTCCGAAGGCATGGAATTCCCCAAGATATTGTCTCAGATCGAGATAGCCGATTTATCTCTACATTTTGGACGAAACTCCAAGAGGCTTTTGGCACAAAGATAAAAATGAGTACGGTGTTTCATCCAACAACCGATGGGCAAACTGAGAGGACGATCTAGACAGTTGAAGACATGTTGAGAGCTTGTGTTTTGGATTTCAAGGGAAGTTGGGAAAACTATCTACCACTTATAGAATTTAGCTATAATAATAGCTATCATGCTAGCATTGGCATGGCCCTATTTGAGGCACTATATGGTAGGAAATGTCGAAGTCCACTTTGTTGGACTAAAAGCGAAAATCCAATTCCCGTAGGGCCACAACTGATTGAGGAAACAATGAAAATAGTGGAGCAGATTCGACTTAAGATGAAAGCTGCTCAAGATCGACAAAAGACGTATGTTGATCAAAAAAGACGTGATGGTGCATACGTGGTCGGCGACAGAGTTTTACTCAAAGTATCACCCATGAAGGGGGTAATGCGGTTCGGAAAGCGAGGTAAGTTAAGTCCCCGTTATATCGGACCATTTGACATTATCGCCCGAGTTGGTACCTTGGCATACCGATTGGACTTACCAGATGAGTTGTCTCGAGTCCATAACGTATTCCATGTGTCACAACTTAAGAAATATCAGCATGATTCAAAAAGGGTTGTTCAACCAGACCTTATCGAGCTTAACGAGGACCTTACTTACGAGGAAAGACCGGTCAAAATCTTGGATACGAAAGAACGAGCGACGAGGCGCAAGGTCATTCGCATGGTAAAAGTACAATGGTCAAACCATGATGAAAATGATGCCACATGGGAAACTGAAGCCGAAATACAAGCTAAGTATCCAGAGTTATTCCTTCAACCTGATACATCTATGGGGACATAGCTGTGAAACCAAGTCAGGGAGGATGCCACAACCCGAGTGCAACCCAAGTCAAGTAAGGTTAGAAAATTTTGTTAATAAGAAATGTCTTACCTTACTTTTCCTTATTAATTGTTTGATTTGAGTAAACTTCGAGGACGAAGTTTGTTTTTAAGGAGGATAGATTGTAATGTCCAGTAAATTAGTTATAGTGTTTTATTTAAAGAAAGAGATAGTTTAATTAAAATATTGTCTAGTATAGATGAAAATTTAATAGGACTTAAGTTGCAATTTTTGGAAAGTTGTTATGAGCAATGGATTATGTCCCTAGTTTAAACAAGGGATGATAGAAAAATACCTATAGTAGAAAAAAGTTATGAATACTTGGAAGAGAAATATAAAAGTTATGAATACTTGGAAGAGAAATATTTAAGTTTTATTAACAATTGTGTAATATTTAAGTAATAGGGATTCTAATGTCTTAAAAATAAATTAGTTAAAATTAAAATATAACATGAAGATTTCCATAACTAATTGGGTAATTAAGTGGACTCATAACCTAAAAGTTGTGTGTTCGAACTCTATTTGTCATGAAATTTTTAGGTAAATAAATAATATATATAGGGTTAAAAAAATATAGAATAAATAAAAAAAAGTAATAAATAAATAAGTAAAGTAAAATGATACGGTGGTTGCACCAATTATTTGTGCAACCTTCAATAAAATAATAAATAAATTAATTAAAAAAATATATCTATTATACTATATAACAGGGAGAGCTCAAACTCCCCAATTAGATTCTCAGCCGTTGGATCTAAAATCCCATTAAAATTATGACCGTTGGATCAAGATGAGTGGATTTTCGATTATTCTTATCTCATCTCGGATCGATTCTGCGCACTCTCATTTCTCCCCCGAGCCTCAATCTCTCGTTCTCTCTCTTCTTCCGGAATCCTCGTTCGTCCCCTCCCGTGTCTGGCGAATTGTGAGTGCTGCTTCGCCGCTGACCTCGCCCTCTCTTCCGCCACTTGCAGTGCCGCCGCTGTCCTCTTCCCTCCAGCGCCTCCTGCCACCCGCCGCTAGGGTTCCTCAACCCATTTGACACTGTAACCCTAGCGGCGCCGCAACTCACCAATCGACGCCCTCGTTCGTCCCTTACCTGTAAAAGCCACGATCCCGCTTCAATGGAGTCCGTCTTCGCGAACCCTAGACATTGGTTCTGCGACGTACGTTAAGCCAGCCCGCCACCACTTCCTCCCTTGTTGCCGCCGCCGTTAAGAAAGCTATGCTGGTAAGACGAACGGTTTCTCCCAATTTTTGGATTATGGAATCATATAGTAAATGTTACAAAAAAAAATGAATTTTTGGATTTCAGGTTGCTGGCAAGGATTGGGGACAACTCATCTTTCTGATTGTCTGGTTCATTTGTGTATTTTGCTGGTGGATCCCTTTGCGATAGAGTGGTGGTGTGGTGGGGTGAGGTTTATATTTCTTCTCGTATTTTTGTTCCTCGAGGGATTGTAGTATTTAGTGGTCTTCCACTGTTTGTGTAGTCTGGTGTGTCCCAATTGGGTATTGATTCTCTGCGAGGAGAGATAGGTGCTCTGATTGATTCTATTGGCTTGATGTTCGTCGGAATTTAGTGCCTTTCAATCTTTGGTGAGTTTGCAGTCATACTGGGTCTTGAAAGTTCTTTTCTTCAGTGGTGTTTCTTTAGTTTTGAATCCTTACTGTCTGCGTTTGTGAAAAATTATTTCCATTTTTTGCATTAGGGTAAATGTTAATTTATTGCATATATCATTCGGTTCTTCCATGACAGAGGCTGGCTCTTTAATTTGGGCTTTATGTCTTTCTGTTCGTCAATTTCTTGGATGTAGTACATCTTGTGGTGTGGTCTGGGTTTGTGACTTTGGCCTTGTTGATGCATTGTTTTGGGGCAATTCATAGGTTTTCTTTACTCTGCAAATTCTGAGAGGAACAAATGGGTCGGTTCTATATTGTTCCCCTTTGGAAACGTTTTCCCCTTTTTTATTGGTACAAAAATATGCTATTAAGTTATGAAATGTGTGCTTTTATTTTGATTTCTGAAAGACAACTAGGGGATCATATTTAGCAACTTAATGTAGGGGCTTTCTTCTCTTCTGCAAATTTCCATATCGAAGTGTATAGTGAACAAGTGATTAAATTGGAATTACAGATTCAACAGCAACAGGAGCTAAGAGGTGAGATCTTGAAGATAGAATAGAGAGCATTTGCTTGCAAAAATGAAGTTTATGAAACTAGGATCAAAGCCTGATCAGTTTCAGACTGAAATGGATAATATCAGGTTAGCAATTTGCGTTCACTCTACTTCTTCTGTCATGATTGCGTATACCGTACTAAGGAAGACCTTTCACTGACTTTTGCTACCTCGTGTGCGCTCGTATTTTTTTATGATCAGTGGATGCAATTATGTTTTAAGTTAATTTCTCAGAGTTGCTGTTAACTATCCATCCCCAAATTTTATCTTTCCCGGTTTCGATTCTACCTTCACAAGTTCATTAGGCTCCTATAGCCACAGAAACAAACTCCCATTTATGCCTCGTATAGTTGCCCAGGTTCGACTCTCCAAACGCTATAGTATTGAAGTCCAGCGCCATGAACTCCTGTATGTATGTCTTTACTTACTCATATGGGGTGAGGCTGCAAATCTGCGATTTGCCCCTGAATGTTTGTGCTATATATATCATCACATGGCAATGGAGCTTAATTACATTCTCGATGGTCATGTGGACGAGAATACTGGGCAGGCTTTCGTGCCGAAAACTTGTAGACCTTTTGGTTTCTTGAATGATATTGTTAGTCCTGTTTATGTTGTAATTAAGGGTGAGGTAGCCAGGAGTAGGAATGGGACAGCCCCGCATTCTGCCTGGAGAAACTATGATGATATTAACGAGTATTTTTGGAGTAGGAGATGCTTTAGGAAGATTAATTGGCCTTTTGATTTGTCCAGTAACTTTTTCTCAGCCGACCGGGACAAAAGGGTGGGTAAGACTGGGTTTGTTGAGCAGAGAACGTTTTGGAATATATTTAGGAGCTTTGACAGGTTGTGGGTGTTGTTGATACTGTATTTTCAAGCTGCTGCTATAGTTGCATGGAAAGAGAGGGATTATCCGTGGCAGGCGTTGGCGGAAAGGGATGTGCAAGTGGAGTTGCTTAAGGTTTTCATTACATGGTCTGGTTTGAGGTTTATTCAGTCAATACTTGATGCTGGTACTCAGTATAGCTTAGTGACGAAGGAGACGAAGGTGCTTGGTATTAGAATGGTTTTGAAAAGTATGGTTGCTATGACTTGGGGTGTTGTGTTTGGTGTGTTCTACGCAAGGATATGGAGCCTGAGGAATTCTGATGGATTTTGGTCGGATCAGGCTTATCAAAGAGTTTATACATTTCTCAAGGCTGCTTTAGTCTTTATCATTCCAGAATTACTTGCTCTGTCATTGTTGATCCTTCCTTGGATCCGCAATCTGCTCGAGGAGACAGATTGGCCTGTCTTATATTATATAACATGGTGGTTTAATACAAGAACTTTTGTGGGTCGAGGGGTCAGGGAGGGGCTTCTTGACAACATAAGGTACACTCTGTTCTAGATTGTAGTGCTGGCTGCAAAATTCACATTCAGTTACTTTCTTCAAATCAGGCCTCTTGTTCAACCAACACGAGCTCTCTTACAGCTCAGAAATGTATCTTACCAGTGGCACGAATTTTTCACTAGCACCAACAGGGTGGCAGTGGCAATGATGTGGGCTCCTGTTGTCCTGATATATTTGGTTGATTTGCAGATCTTTTACACAGTAGTCTCCGCTGTTGTGGGATCAATAATAGGGTTATTCTCATATATAGGTGAGATCCGTAACATTGACCAGCTTCGACTCAGATTCCAGTTCTTTGCGAGTGCATTGCAGTTTAATCTGATGCCAGAAGATCAGATTCTTAGTTCGACAAAAACCTTTGTACACAAACTGGGTGATGCAATTCAACGCATCAAGCTCCGGTATGGTCTTGGTCAGCCTTACAAGAAGATGGAATCAAGTCAAGTTGAAGCTACTAGATTTGCTTTGATATGGAATGAAATGATTATCACTTTCAGAGAGGAAGACCTCATCTCTGACCATGAACTGGAATTACTGGAATTGCCTCCAAATTGTTGGGATATCAAAGTAATACGCTGGCCTTGTGCACTTCTATGCAATGAGCTGCGACTTGCTCTGATTGAAGCTGTAGAAACGGAGCGTGCAACTGATAGGTATTTGTGGCATCGTATATGCAAGAGCGAGTATAGGCGGTGTGCAGTTGTTGAAGCTTATGACAGCATTAGGTATTTGCTTCTTGAGATCATTAAATATGGCACAGAGGAACATTCCATAGCTACAAAGTTTTTCGTGGAGCTTGATGAATACCTTAAAATTGAAAAGTTCACTGCAGTTTATAGGACGGATGTCTTACCCAAGATACATGCACAGTTAATATCTTTACTTGAGCTTCTCTGCAAACATGAGAAGAATGTTGATAGAGTGGTGAATGTCCTGCAGGCATTGTATGAGCTTGCAGTTCGAGAACTTCCGAAGGTGAAGAAATCTATGCCTCTGTTGAAGCAGGAAGGTTTGGCGCCTATTAATGAAAATAATGAAGCCGGGCTGCTATTTCAGAATGCTGTTAATTTGTCTGGCGTTGATGATCCTTTCTTCAACAGGCAGTTGCGTCGTTTGCTCACTATTCTTCTCGGGATTCAATGCACAATGTCCCAAAAAATATTGAAGCCAGAAGGAGAATTGCCTTTTTTAGCAATTCGTTGTTCATGAACATGCCTCGTGCACCTCATGTTGATAAAATGTTGGCCTTCAGTGTCTTGACTCCTTACTATGATGAAGAAGTGGTGTTTGGTAGAGAAGCGATCAGAAAATTAAACGAAGATGGCATTTCCATCTTGTTTTATCTGCAGAAAATTTACCAAGATGAGTGGAATAATTTTATGGAGCGTATGCGCAAGGAAGGGATGAGAGAGGATGAAGATATATGGAAAGACAAAGTGAGGGATCTACGTCTCTGGGCATCCTACCGCGGTCAGACACTGTCACGTACTGTGAGAGGGATGATGTATTACGACAGGGCCTGAAAATGCTTTCCTTTCTTGACTCTGCTTCTGAGATGGACATCAGACAAGGATCGCAGGATTTCTATTCACAAGGTTCACTGAAAGAGAGCAATGGCTTGAATACTCAACGCTCGAGTGCTCATAGTCTTGCCAGGGCAGGTAGCAGTGTCAGCTTACTTTTCAAGGGGGAAGAGTTTGGTGCCGCTTTCATGAAGTTCACTTATGTAGTTGCCTGCCAAGTGTATGGAGTCCATATGGCGAAAGGTGATCCCCGTGCTGAAGAGATTTTAAATTTGTTGAAAAATAATGAAGCCCTTCGAGTTGCTTATGTAGATGAGGTTCGCTTGGGTAGAGAGGAGGTGGAGTACTATTCTGTCTTGGTGAAGTTCGATCAACAGCTGAATAGAGAAGTTGAAATTTATCGTGTCAAGTTGCCAGGCCCTTTGAAGCTTGGGGAAGGCAAACCTGAGAACCAAAATCATGCTATTATATTCACTCGAGGCGATGCTTTGCAGACGATTGACATGAACCAGGACAACTACTTTGAGGAGGCCCTTAAGATGCGTAATCTGTTGGAGGAATTTAAAATTAATCATGGCATCAGGAAACCTTCCATATTGGGAGTTCGTGAAAACATATTCACAGGTTCAGTTTCATCGCTCGCTTGGTTTATGTCTGCTCAGGAAATGAGTTTCGTCACGCTGGGGCAACGTGTTTTGGCCAATCCTCTTAAGGTCAGGATGCACTATGGCCATCCTGATGTCTTTGACAGGTTTTGGTTTCTGACTAGAGGCGGTATCAGCAATGCTTCGAGAGTGATTAACATAAGTGAAGATATCTATGCCGGGTTCAACTGCACGCTGAGAGGTGGCAATGTGACGCACCACGAATACATCCAAGTGGGTAAAGGAAGGGATGTCGGGTTAAATCAGATATCCATGTTTGAGGGTAAGGTTTCAACTGGCAATGGGGAGCATGTTTTGAGCCGGGATATATACAGGTTGGGTCACAGGCTTGATTTCTTTCGTATGCTCTCTGTCTTCTACACAACAGTCGGTCATTACTTCAACAACATGATGGTGGTAGTCATGGTCTACGCATTTATGTGGGGACGCCTGTACCTCTCCCTCAGTGGCGTTGAGAACCATGTTAGAAATGCCAACAATGAAGCCCTGGGTGCAATTTTGAACCAGCAGTTTGTTATCCAAATTGGCATTTTCACAGCACTTCCAATGATTATGGAGAACTCGTTGGAGCGTGGATTCCTTCCTGCAATTTGGGATTTCATAACCATGCAGTTCCAACTTGCTTCCATTTTCTATACATTCTCAATGGGGACGCACGCACATTTCTTTGGTCGAACCATACTGCATGGCGGCGCCAAATACCGGGCCACTGGTCGTGGTTTTGTTGTGCAGCACAAAAGTTTTGCTGAAAATTTCAGGTTGTATGCCCGCAGCCATTTTGTTAAGGCTATTGAGCTTGGAGTCATTTTAATCGTGTATGCTTCTACAAGCCCTATTGGCACCAACACATTTGTCTACATCATCATGACGGTATCTACTTGGTTCCTCGTGATATCCTGGATAATAGCTCCCTTTGTCTTTAATCCTTCGGGCTTTGACTGGCTGAAAACTGTGTATGACTTTGATGATTTTGTCAAATGGATATGGTACAAAGGAATGTTTATGAAAGCAGATCAGAGCTGGGAAACATGGTGGTATGAGGAGCAGGACCACTTGAGAACCACCGGGCTTTGGGGAAAGTTGCTTGAGATCATCCTTGATCTTCGATTCTTCTTCTTCCAATATGGGATCGTGTATCATTTGAACATAGCTGGTGGAAACAAAAGCATCGGTGTCTACTTGCTGTCCTGGGTCTTTCTAATTGCATCTGTAGGGTTATACATTGTGATAGCTTACGCACAGGACAAGTACGCTGCAAAGGAGCATATATATTACAGGCTGGTTCAGTTCCTGGTTATTGTTTTTACAGTACTTGTGATCATCTTGCTTCTGCACTTCACCCCAGTCACTGCTGTCGACTTCATTAAAAGCTTGCTTGCGTTTATCCCCAATGGATGGGGCATACTGCTCATTGCCCAGGTGCTCAGGCCATTCTTGCAGGCGAGTGTTGTCTGGGAAACTGTTGTCTCATTGGCTCGCTTGTACGATATGATGTTTGGGATGATAGTCATGGTACCATTGGCGTTCTTCTCATGGATGCCCGGGTTTCAGGAGATGCAGACTAGAATTCTCTTCAATGAAGCTTTCAGTAGGGGTCTTGAAATCTCACGTATTCTGACAGGAAAGAAGTCCAACATCGATGCATGATGTTCAGGTACTTGTTTTTTGTCTGGTTTTGGTGTTGGAATTTGAGGTTCTGGATTTGGTGTGGAATTTGAGGTTAGAGAGTAATTTCTTGGATGTTATGGCAGGTACGAATGATTTTGGACCTGGGATGAATTCAGATTATTTGGTATATATATTTGCAGTAGTGTACATAGGGCATTGCAGGCTTTCTATTATTAATTCGTTGCCTTTAGCTGCTCATTATTCAGCATTTCTTTGTTATTTTCATCTGACTTCTGGTTAGTTGTCAAATGTCTTGTCTAAATCCAGGTACATGGTTACAAATGTACCTTGTAGAACAGTTGTGAGTTGTGGGGTTGGGGCTATGGGGAAGAGGGCAGCTTGGACTGGGATAATGGATGAGAATGGTGTACTCACCTCATCCTGTGCCCTGCATTCAATCAATTTTCAACAAGGATCACACTATGGGTCTTTCTCGTGGAGACATGAGTTCAGGTGATCAGGGCTTTAGAATTCATGGAAGTTATGTTAAAGCTATTGCATGTGGAGGCAGACAAGTAGTGCAGTTGTTACAGGTGTGTTAATTAGCTTTATGTAGCCGAGTCAATGTTGATTATTTGTCTACATTTCACCTTTATTTAACTGGTCTGTGGATCCAATTGTTATTGCTCACTTTCGTTCTGTTTATAATTGCACAAGGCAGTTTTGAGACCATCTGATTTTTGTTGCAAGATATTGATATATTCACATTGTTGTGTTGGTTTTTATTTTTTCAACAGATGCTGGTGCCTTGCTAACCTTTGGTTGGGGATTGATTGTATGGACAGGTGAGAACCTTTTTGTTTTAGTAGTGTCAGATCTTCTGTTTCTGCAGAAAATGAAACCATATATATCTGAAGGCATAAGAGCATTGTTACAATTGCATTCTTCAAGAATTTTATCAAATTAAATTAATGTGATGCTTATTAATTCTCTCCAGGACATGGATTCCATACACAATGGCTTTGATCTGCAATTTTCTTATTTAATCCACCGAATTAAATATGCTTCCTTGACCAAACTTTTAAATGGCTTATCCTTGAAATGTTCTGAACATACAGGCCATCATTTTCACTTCCTTTTAAGGGCATCTCCAATGTACACTGAAACATTTTATCTCCAACAATACCCTAATACAAAACCTATTTTAAGTTTTTTGAGTTTTATTTATTCATAAACTTATATCATTTTTTGCAATTAAATTAATTGCAATTTCGTCCCTCCAATTGTTGCAAATTGAATAACATATTAATTTAAAAATAGAAGACATTTTTTTTCTAAATTTGTATTATGTTTAATAATTTTATAATACAATATTTTTTTTTATTAAATTTACTTTATATCTAGATTAAAGATTTTAATTTTTTTTTTCTTTTTCAGAATTTTATTTTATAAAATAAATTTTAAACATAAAGATAACTAAATTACATTGGCATAATTAATGAGTATTGAAATTTGTGTAGGTTAATGTATAATTTATAAGAAATGATGGGTATGATTAAAAAGATACTATGGGAAAGAATATATAGAGAATATTCTTTGAGTATGAGTTTAGTGTAAATTGTTGGAGATGAATTACTGTTTGATTAGACATTTACTATAAAATGTGTTTGAGTATAGTGTTGGCTATTGAGATGGTCTAAGTTGCATAGCTCATTTTTTACAATTTGTTTTCTGGGACCATACATCAACTGATTAACCGCTATTGAAATCTATGATGTTAAGGCATCAGAGTAACCTTGCATATTAGACAATATACACAGTATATCTTCATCATAACTGATTTACATTTTCAATTAAATTAAACTATCCTTGATGCATTTTTTTTTTCCAAATTGATAATTACAAAAAATGAATAATGCTGGCAGAACGCTACTCTTGTCTCCATGTAGTACTCTTGAGTTATAGTTCAGCTGTAATCCAGGATAGTATTGTAAGATTAGCTTGGAATGCAGTCAACTGTAGAGCTGTCAAAATGGGCTTGGTGCCTGTAGTATGGTCAAATGGTCTCTGAGCTTAAATAGAAGAATTGGTAGTAGCCATGTACAGCATCTTACAAGACACCATAGATTTCACTTTTCATGAGCTTTTTTTTTTGTTTTTTTTTTTCTCTTCTTACCTGCGCCAATTCAAGAGTTTTGGACACAAGTTTCCTTTGATTAAACAAATTTTGGATAAAAACATGATTTGTATTTCAGATATGTTGCTACGGATTTGGCAACTGACATGATCATTAGCGTTGGGGAAGTGAAGTTTTACGTCCACAAGGTATGCTGTGACCAACTAAAGTTCACCGCTAAAAATTAAAAATTCTCTATCATCTTTATGTGGTTCTACAACCATTTTCGAGCTCTAAATAATACTCCATTGTCTGTACAGATTGTGAAACTTGTTTAGATTTGTTTGAGAAACAGATTTCTGTGGATATCTCAAATGCCAATTTCTGCCTTTGATTTTGATTCCATGGTTTTTGCCTGTTTACAATTGATTCTGAATCTCAATGCAGTTCCACTTCTCTCCAAGAGTTCGCAGCTTCAAAAGCTCGTCGCCAATTCCAGCGATGATACAAACGGTGAAGTTGACATCAGTGATATTCCAGGCGGCCCTTCAGCATTTGAGATGTGTGCCAAATTCTGTTATGGTATGTAGTGACTCTCAATGCGTTATAATGTGGTGGTAGCACGCTGTGCCGCAGAGTACCTGGAAATGTACGAGACCGCCGAAAAAGGAAATCTCATATACAAGATCGATGTCTTTCTTACATCCAGCATTTTCCGGAGCTGGAAGGACTCCATAATCGTACTTCAAACTACAAAATCATTTCTTCCTTGGTCTGTAGAATTGAAAATCGTCAGCCACGGCATAGATTCAATAGCTAATAGAGTGTGTACCGACCCTTCAAAAGTTGACTGGTCTTACACTTACAACCGCAAGAAGCTCTCATCCGAGAACGGGCGGGACCCACACTGGAATGGTGTGAAAAAGCAACAAGCAGTACCCACTGACTGGTGGGTAAAAGACCTCTGCGAACTTCAGATCGATATGTATAAAGAGAGTTATTACGACAATAAGAGCAAAAGGAAATATGCCGGCAGATGTAGGAGAATCACTAAAAGCATATGCTTTGCGGAGGCTTCCCGGTTTCAGCAAAGGTACAATACAGGGGAAACGATCTTCTAAAATACCGTTACTTGTCGAAACAATCACACGACTCCTACCAATGGAGAAAAAACTCCGTACCGTGTAGTTTCTTGGTGAAGCCTATTACAAGCTTCCATAATGTTGGAATGTGGCGAGATCGGTAGAAGGAGCTTATGCAAAGAATCTCTCAGCAGCTTGGCGAGGCAACCGTTGCTGATCTTTGTGTGAGTGATTTCCCTGTCTCTGACCTTCTGTTACTCTATTTTGTCAATTCTGTTAAGCCAATCGCCTGTTTTGTGTATTGTCAGGTTGTCATATACGCGTTGAAGAAGGGAAGCCATATCCGTGTTATGTCGAAGATTAGCGAGCTTACATGCAGAGTTTGTTACTTATAATCACCATCAGCTGGTTTTGATTTCATATCCGGACAGAAAATTGAGCAAAAACTACTTGATTACAATCAAGAAGCAGAACGTCTAGGAGGTAAGATATTCTACTGTGGAATTTTGTTTCACCTTTTCACTTTAATATCAGAAATTAATTTTGTTTATTTTATAATCAGGTGTTGCTTATGAAGATGAATCAGAAGTGTCACCTGATCATCGTTATCTTGCATATACTCTTTACGACAAGGATAATGACTACTAACAAGTTATATGTCAGGGACTTAAATTTTGGGTCACTTTGTAGCAAGCCCCAGCTGAGAGGGTTTTGCAACATAGCTTGGGCTAAAGATGGGCAAGCATTAGTATATGTTGTCACAGATGATAAAAAGAAGCCCTTTAGGTTTGCAATACTGTTTTTTTTTCTCTCTCTGTAACTCTTACCTCTGATTCTGTTGGCTCCCCAGAAACAAAGCTAACAAATGGCTCTGCTCAGGATCTATTGTAGCATGATTGGGTCAAATGATGACGATGTATTGCTGTTGGAGGAACCTGGAGAAAATATTCATCTAAGTGTGAGGACATACTAAAGACTTCCGTTTTCTTACTATAAACATATTTTCAAGCCAATCATCCAAGGTATGCCTTTAAAAATGTTCTAAGCTACATCAATATTTTTCAACAAGACAGAATTTTATATTTGTGATCCAATATTAAGTATTTCTAATAAATGCAGCCGAGCCTTTGTTCTGGAATGACACTTATATGGGAAAGTGAGCCAAATGTGCATTGTGTTATTGAGCACCATCAGGGATTTCTCTACCTATTTACAGATGCTGCTATTATAGTAAAAGTTGCAACTAGAGTGCAACGGATGGAGGTTTTTAACAATGTGTAGAATATCTTTTCTACTTATCCAATTCTTCTTTTAGTAAGTTCTCAAAAAAAACAAAAAATGGATATACGCCCAGGGTTTGCGATTTAGGTTTGAATTGAATTCTTTTTGTGCATTTTGAACTATTTCGTTGGGGTTTGAGTTTTATTGTGGTCTGGTTTCACATTTTGTAATTTTCATTGCGGCATAATCTTCAATGTCTCAATGCTGCTATGAGATTGTTGGAAAGATAAATGGGAGTCAACGGAAATAGCAAAGTGGAAAGCAAGAAAAGAAAAAGAGCTTTGGCATGTGCGCATGTAGATGCATTTAAATCTTATTGGAGATGGTTAATTGTTTAAAGCAAGAGATTTGGCCCTGTGATTCATTTCTACATTATACTTTATTGGAGATGGTTAATTGTTTATTTCAGTTGTACCCCATATGAACAGTCGGTCTTGCATTCAGCATTTATTATTTCTAAGCTATTTCCACTTTGCTATTTTCTCCTTCGGACCATGTGCTCACTTGTTCTGTTTTATTTTGTGCAGTAGTTATCGCGGAAAGGGATTCCCTTTTTCCTCTTGTATTCTATTGGCTTGTAGGGTTATGCTACACCATAATGTCCTTATATTTTTATACATGTATACAATGTCATGAGATGTGCCAGGAGGAGCTGTTGAGCCACAGTGTTTTTTTCCTACAGGCCTGTTCTTTATGTTATCTTTCCCCGATTAAGGTGCTAGCAGGTCTGCTGCATTTGCTACAAGGTTTGAAATTTCTCTCCACACAAAAACCAGAAAAGCAAGGGAAGGGGAATACTGTTCTGTTTGGTCGATTTTGGTCCGAAAGCGCAGGAAAGGGGGGAAGGAATATGGCGGAAAGCAGGTCTCTTCATTTGGAGCTTAAAAACTTTGTCTGCAACTGTCCAAAGTTAAATACCTACCTGTGATAATTTATTAAAGAAGGTAGTGTTTTGATACCATTATTAGTATTTGTATTAGTACTTCCTTTTATCGATTTTCATGTTGATATGTATCATGTTATTATTGTTTAGGGCGACAAAATTAATGACGAAGATTTGGTACTAGCAATGGCAGAATTGTTACTGACCCAAGTTATACCATCCCGCTGCTAAGATCATTTAGGTCCATTGCCGCCAAAATTTTGGAGAGACCTATTAAGTTACCGGGTCTTGTTTTTGACAAAATAGATTTTGATGAGAATTTAAAGGAATTTAATGAAGGTGAATTCCTTAGCGGGGAAGGATGGATTAAGAGTCCTTCAAATTAGTATTATAGATTATTATGTGACCCGTGGGCAACTTTTAGCTCTTCATGAACTGTCTTGAATATTGATCTTTCCACGAAACTACATTTGATTCTTCAGTTCTGTTATTAAATAGCATTTGATTGCATATCATTTTGCATCAAAGTCGAGTATTATTTCAATCTCAAGGAATCTTGATGATGTTTCCAAAAAAAAACCAATATCAGTGAGAATTTGTTAGTGTAGAATCTGTATGTGCATATTCATGAATATCTTCCTTTCCTTAAATTATGTTGTCCTGAATAATGGTAGTGTAGAATATGCGTAGTTGAATCTCTTCCAATATGACGCCTTTTTTTCTGTTTTCATTTATGAATGGGCTGAACAGAGCACCAAATTGTTTGGCGTCCACTCTCCTCCAAGAAAAGATTGCACCCAGACGGCTGCAATAACAGTACTGGGTAATAACATTTCTTCAGCTGTGGAAACGAACAACAAGGCAAGGTTGGTTCTTGAAAAGGATGATTTAGCGTTGAATCTGAAGCCCCGTACTCCATGTTAGCTTCGAAAACATCAAATTCAGTCATGGGTATATCTGAATTTCTTCGTCAATTCTCCTCCCATTTAGGAAATATCTCATTTTACTTCTATTTGTTTTAAAAAAAGCGGAAAAAGAAAAACGATCTCTTTTCAAGTCCATTGTCTTTAGAAGTGTTACTTGAAAAGATGTGTCCATTTGTGAGTACGTGTGGATGTTAGTTTCAATTTTATCTATCACTTGGTTAATTAATTACTGTGTAAATGCAATGCTACTGCACAGCTTTGGCAGTTCTTTTTTGTTAATTCCATGGAAACATGAATAGAATGCATCAAAAAACTGAATTTGATTTGAGCCCTAGATTTACTGAAATCAAAGTTAATTAATTATGTGGGTTTTTGTTTCTTGTCTTTGTTGTAGGGTATTCTTCTTACTTTCTTCCCTTTTGTTAGAAAATTTTGTGATACTTTTTATAGTACTCTCTTTCTGCATTGCTATATCTGAATGTTGGAGTCAGATCAATTAATGCAGATTGACAGTGCCCTGGAGAGCTTTATTTATTATTATTTTTATTTTATTTTTTTTTAAATTTCAGTTCTACTGAGGAGAAAGCTCAGGCAGGTTTGCAGGCTACCTCTCAATGGCAAATTTTCTTTGTTTTTTGTTAATATCACGAGTTTTATATTGTTCAGATGATAGTATTAGAAAGGAGATGAGGCTATAACTAACCATTATTTCCTTCAGTAGGTTATTGAGAATTTAGAATTCCCACTTCCATTAATTGGGTTTTATTAGCAACATATTGCTGGTGAAAGGTACCTTTTGTTTAATATATCAGAATTTTTTTCGTCAAAGTAGTTGCTTTGTTTTCCGATTAATTTGATGCTACTTTTGTTTTCATAGTAATGTTTCTTATTCTTCAAGAAAATCTTATATCCATTTTTCTCACTTTTGCTTTCTCCTGAAATGTAAAATGATAGTTTCTCCTATAGATAGACCTGATTGATGCTTATTGTAAAGCACCTTTTCGAAACCACCAAATGCAAGCGAGGCTGCACAGACTTCATCTCTTACAAAGGTTAATCAACAGGCTTCATCCTCTGTTGTTTCATCTGTGGGCCCCCCAAGTAGGTGCAGGGAATTCAACAATGGAGCAGCCACAATATTCATGGATAAAAATTACACGTGCTGGCATTCAAAAGCATGCGACACTATTTTCTGAAGTAGACAATGATAGAGATGGGAAGATCTCTGGTGATCAGGCAAGAAACCTTTTTTTCAGCTGGAGGCCTGCCAAGAGGTAAAAGAGGCTGTAGTCCCTTGAAATTGTATCAATGTTTCTTCTTCTACTACTTGAATTTTATTACCAGAAAACTTGCAAAATCATTTTTGGTCACCCTTGATGTGAGGTGGAAACTGGGATATGTGATGATCTAATGCGTTTGTATGATCTTATTTTCCCATGTTGTGGAAATTATTTTCGGCTGTTTAGCGACGAACTTGCCGGCACAGGATGAGAATGGTGGATGGAGGTGCGCCAGTGAGAATGTAAGCAAATTTTCTGTGTGTTTGTTTTCTATTCTGTGTCAGCCGGATTCCAAAAGCAAGATGGGTTTCAGCTTGGAACATATTGATTTTTTTTGTTAGAATTATATGGAGATTATTGGATTTAGGTTGAAGCTTATAGGAATTGTTGAATTGGGTGTTCTAATATGAAATTAATTTTGCTGAATTCTTGGGACTTGTTGGATGTAGGTGATCATTGGAGATGGGGGAATATGGAGAATTTGGTATTATGTCATGAAATTGGTTTGTCGAATTGTTTGAATTCGTTCTAGGGATTTATTGTGTATTGGTAATTCTTGAAATTGAGATTGAGATTCTTGAATTTGGAATCGGAGGTAAAGTTGGAAGATTAGTTATATTGATTAAATGGGAGGAGAATCAGCTTTTTTTTTATAAAATATGAAATTTATCAAGCATGTTGAGATATCCGTATGTGTTTTTGAAAAGTTAAAATGAGGGAGTTGAATATTTTTATGGAATTCCTTAGTCCTTTCGTAGTCATTAGAATTGAGGGAAGTTATTATGTTAGTTATTTGTTTCTGGAACTTTAATTGAGAAAATGGTGATGGTAACATATATACTTGATGGTTGGTTGACTCTTGACTATCAGTGGAGGATTGGAGTTCTTGAGTTAAACTGAGTTTTTGAGGAATTATTGTGGTTGCTTGATGAGTTGAAGATATTGGAATGTTGATTGAATTGGAGGGTGTTTGGTGTTGGATTAATTCTATGAATGTTATTTTGATTAGTTTGTGAGTCTTTTCCTTTTTTATTATGAGTCGTTTGTGATTCAAGTTCCTCAAAATGTACATGTCCACTTTGTGCATCTATAACCCTGGTGGAGGTTATGGTAATGCTGTAGATATGTTACTAGCCTTTTAACTGGAATCAGCTCTCACCAGTCACTTTGTTGATGATCCAATTCTCCAATTAATTTAAAATTGTTTGTAAATTTGTGCCTGCTGTTCACTGCTAAATTGAACATTTTCATTCGTGCACTGTCCAAGTTTATGTGGTGAACCTTTGTGCGGGGGGGGGCGGAGGGGGGGAGGTTTAGAAAGCATGGCACAGTAGTGTTCTTCTCTTCCCATGGGCAGTTGTACATCCCTTTTACGCTGTGCATCGCACAGAAATCCAACTAGTATATATATATAATAACTATAATAATAGGTATAACAATAATAGTAACTAAATATTTGATATAGTATAGTGAGAGATGGAGTTAAACTTGGTGGGCAAGTAAAAAAATAAATAAATAAATAAATAAATAAAAGTGATAAGATGTGTGGCAACCAATTATGTGCATGCATGGCACATGCATGCAAATTTGAGAAGAACAAGAATGATAAAGGAGATCTAATAAAATATAATAATAATTTAAGAGGATAATGATAACATGTAGTTACTAATTATTAGAAGAAGAAAGATTGCATGATAATGATACTAACGAAGAAAAAACGTGTAGTGGTTTGCACCAATTATTCTTGCACCAAAGAGATAATGTATTAGAAAATAGACCCAACTCTTGTAGATCAAATAGAACAAATAAAAAAGACTAACATAATAATAATAATAATAATGTAATAATAATAACAAATAAATAAATATATAATAACAAATAACAAACACCAATAATTGGTGCATGGTAATTAAAAGAAAGTATAAAATCGTACCTGCAAAAAAAAAAAAATCTAGATAAGGCATGCGTGACTAGACAATATAATAATTAAAATGTAGAAAAAAAAACGGAGAAAAGAAAAAAAATTAAAAAAAAAGCCTTGGAGGTTACGTATACGGTGGTTGCACCAATTAATTTGTGCAACCTTCAATAAAATAATAAATAAATTAAAAAAAAAGAAAAAAAGAAAAAAAACCTTGGAGGTTACGTAATTTTCCTCCTATAAAGAGGGGTAGGAGGGTGGGGGGTTGGGGGGGGGAAAATAAACCTCATTCGATTTTTCAATACAAGAGAGATTTAGAGTAGGAAAGGAGAAGAAAAAAAAAAGGAGTAGAGAAGTTCATTCTGCAAAAAAAAACAAAAAAAAATAGTTGCTAGAAATTTGAGAGCACGGTTTTGAAAAAACTATAGAAAGAGAGTGGAAAGCAGGGAGGAAAGGAAATAGTGGAAAATAGTTGAGTGTAGTAATATAGGAAGTGCTAAAGTAGTTGCAGTCCCAGGAGGTAGTTGCAGTCCTGGAGTTCAATGTGGGCTATAGCTGGGTTGTAAGTAAATTTATATTCTGCGGGTATTGTCTTAATGTTAAATTTTTGCATGTTTAATTCCCTATTGCTTTAAATAATTTTAGAATTATGCATGCAAATAAGTTTATGCAGAGGAATTGCCCCATTATGAGTTTTTTTTAAAAATTTTTGGGCTAAAGCCATGCATGTGAAAACCAAAAACAAAAACCAAACACAAAAAAAAAAAAAAAACAGATCATATTTTCCAGTATGTGGCATGTGATTTATTGAAATGATATATACGGGATATACTCCATTTGGGGTTATCTTCGTAAGAACATTTAAAAGAGGATTGTGTAGGCCAAGGGTCCCACAGTCAGTTTTAGATGCAAGGGAGGGCCACCCTTGTATACTCATAGTTCTTGACTTCGGTTACTATGAAAGCATGCTAGGTCCTATGAGATACCCCGGGTGTAGACGTCATAGTTGAGCTACATGATACAGAGAATCGGAATTTTAACGGTTTTGACATGCTATTTACTGCTTGAGTCAATTATATTTAAATTTTATCCTAAAGAGTATATATTTATTTACTCAGCCGGTGTGCTGATAAATTATGCGTGCACTCTTTTCAGGTTTTGACATATGTGGTGATGACTAGAAGCATGGGGCACGGGAATGGGTATCAGAATTTCCCTTAAATATATATATATGTATATATATTTATTACTAGTTAAATTATATTTTTAAATTTTAAAATACTATGTCGAGTTTACTTTGGGGGGGCGACAAGCCTTAGTCGTCATAATTTGCAAACTCTGATATATTATATTTTGTAATGAATAAAGTTGTGATTTTAACCGTGTATAAACTTTATTTAATTAGCCTTATCGCTAATTAATTAAGTTAGCCAGGGCTAGGCCTAAGCGAGCTTAATTAAGAGGCGTGGCGGTAACAACCCCGCGTTCCAAATGGAGGCTTCCGCTGTGGAACTAAGAGTTGGAAAACGGGGGTGTTACAGAAATTGTGATACAAACCAGACGACTGTGTACTAAATATTACTTTTCTTTTTTTTTATTGCACTCCTTAACTTTCTCACTGTAATTCTCTTTTATTTTTTGGGCGAGGGGCATGGCAATGAGGTTGTATTCTTGCACCCAAATCTCAGGAAACTCAACATGCAAGCACAATCAAAAGATATGGATAGCATTTTGAAATAGTTTGTTACATTTTTGTTGCAGTGACTTATTTCTCTTTTTTCCTTACCTTACCCAATATTCAGAGATATTATAATTCATGTTGTTTTTTTGGAAGTCCGCATATAAATTCTGTTTCTCTATCCTAGAATTGAAGATAGCAGCAAATAAAATCTAAGCAGTTTATTTTATGAGATTGTGCTAAATACCAATGACCACTCAGAGTAGGCAGGCTGTTGAGTCAAAATCCTATTTATAACTGCAATTTAGCCAGGTCATGCGTTTGATGCATCAGACATGTCGTGTACATTTCCTCATTTCGTTTGAATTGGTTTTTTTTTATTCTGATGATGCCATGTCTCTCCAGCTTGCATTATTTTGCTTTTTAATTTTAGAAACTTTAGGCACATGTTTATAGAAATTATCGTACCCATGTTTTCCCGATAAGCATGTATTTGTGGAGTCTGATCATACAAAACGTGCTGAGGAGCAATAATGCAGTGGAAAATCTGTTCAACACACTTTTGACTGACTCGAACAACAGCTTGGGTGAGGAGCATAAGCAGATGAGTGGTTACTACCAGAAGAGGTCGAACTGCTGGAGGGCTAATGTGATGCACACTTATTTTGGTTTCCATCCGTGCACACACCATTACTAAGAGAGTATATGGTGTTTTAGCCACCTAGGCCGAAACTACTGCTAACTGTATCTTACCCGAGGTTGATACTCTTTTGTGGGTGTTTTGTTTGATTGTCTGGTTGTATGTTTGAGAATAAATTGAATTATTGAACTTTGTGTAATTTTGATTGAATCTAAAATCTACGAGATTTCTAAGGGAAAGTGAATGCTTGGCCGAAAACACTTTACATGATTAATCATAAGTGGATGTTTTATGGGTGAATGTAAAATTTTAGAATGTGTAGTGTGCAATGAGGGAAACATGTAATTGATTTATCCCGTATTTAAATTGATCGACTTATTCTGCATTTATTTTAATTCCTGAATTTACTTGATTAAATTTTACATTACAAATCTACAGTATTTGTCGAATATGGGATGTGTATAATT
>JAOANR010000002.1:13418120-13452534 GCA_030278955.1 Hygrophila difformis | reverse complement strand
AACCCCGAGGATTTAGCCATGTTGGCCGTGATTACTTTCCGCTGCATTTACTCTATTTTCGCGCATGATGATTATTACTATCTTTTTTGAATTAAGTATTATAATTTCCGGACTAAATCTTGAAATGTTTTAAATCTTTTACGTACCCATAAGCCTTGCATTTCCTTAGTGAGCTCGGGAAGCCGTGTCTTGCTAGGGAGATGTGGCGGTGGCATCCCGGCCTGGGTTATCAAATCCGGGGTGACATTTGTAATCATTGCAGTTTATGTTGATGATCTCAACTTGATTGGAACTCCAGATGAGCTCCAAAAGGTTGTTGAATACTTGAAAAAGGAGTTTGAAATCAAAGATTTGGTAAAACCAAATCATGCCTTAGTCTACAAATTGAATACTTAAAGAATGGAACTTTTTTCCATCAAACAGCTTATACTCAGAGAATATTATAGCGATTTTATATGGATAAAGCACATCCATTGAGTACTCCAATGGTCATAGTGGTCACTTGATATAAAAATGATCCGTTTTGACCACAAGAGGAAGGTGAACAGATTCTTGGACCAGAGGTCCCAAATTTACGTGTCATAGGTGCTTTAATGTATCTGCAAACTGCACTAGACCAGATATATCATTTGTAGTAAATTTATTAGCGAGAATTAGTTCATCTTCTACAAGACGACATTGGAATGGAATTAAACATGTATTTCGCTATTTCCAAGGAATTATTGATTTTGGGTTATTTTACCCAAATGATTCTCGGCATGAAATAATCGGCTTTGCCGATGCTGGATATTAGTAAAATCCACATAAAGTCAAATCTCAAACTGGCTATGTTTTTACATGTGGCGGTACTGCAATTTCATGGAGATCAATGAAGCAGACATTGACTGCTACTTCATCAAATCATGCTGAAATTTTAGCAATACATGAAGCCAGTCGAGAATGTGTATGGTTGCGATCTTTGGTGCACCATATATTAAAAAATTGTGGCATAACTACTGAAGAAAAATACCCCAACAATATTATATGAAGATAATGCAGCTTGTATAGCTCAATTGAATGGAGGGTATATTAAAGGAGATAGAACAAAACATCTTTCACCAAAATTTTTCTACACTCATGATCTACAGAAAAATGATGAAATAGTTGTGCAACAACTCCGTTCAGCTGATAATCTTGCATATTTATTTATCAAGGCACTACCAACAGCAACATTCGAGAAATTGGTGAAAAATATCAGGATGCGCCAACTAAAGAATCTCAGATGCTTTGATCAGAGGGAGAAATAATTATAAAAGAATTATGTACTATTTTCCAAACTTGAATTTCTTTTCCCAGAGGGTTTTTTCCAAGTAAGGTTTTAACGAGGCATATTCTTTTAGTGATGACATCCAAGAGGGAGTGTTATGAAGTATGGATGTAGTGTCGGCAAAAATATATACTTCCTCCGTTCCTTTTTACTTGACACGGTAGGAGTTTTGTTACTGTTCATTGGGTAACTTTGATTCGACTTTTTAATACAGTTATATATGACAAAAAATAGTCAGGTAAGATCTTGTTAGATTCGTCTAATTAATCGCATAGATTTAGAATTCAAAGTTTCATAATTTTTACTTGTACGCAATTTGAATTATTGAAGATTGAAAATATGTATTGGATTGCGTGAAATGTGGATCCATGACAATTAAAAAGGAACGGGTAGTATTATATATTTAAAGCTAGCCAGCCACATTTGCCTAAAAAAATGTATTATTGGTTAATAGTGGCCATTTTGCTATATATATATATATATGTGTATTTGAAGTCTTAACAAAAAACACCTTTTATTACTCCTCTTGTATTCTCTTGTATTGAGTCTTTATATATTTCCCTTCACTGCATCCCTAATCTTAGTATTATTTATATTTGCATAAATAATAGGTATATAAGTTATTATTTATATTTGCATATCTTTACATATATATATATTTCATACTAATAGGTATATAAGTTATTATTTATACATCATTTTTTTTTTTTTTGCTATTTTTCCAGTATTCTAGAATCTATTGAGTCCCCAGACACACGTTAAGCATTTGCTCCCATTCCTCATCAAAGCATCTCTTCGCCTCTTCCCCCAATTAAATATTCCACACTCTTTTTCTCCCTCCCATTTCCATTTCCCTCAATTCCGTTGGCCGTTGTTCCCAATTCCATGTTGCGAATTCTCGATGACGCCGACGATTTCTGTGTGCCCCGACTCTCCAATGGCTTCATGTCATGTTTGGTACCGCCGCCCAAATACAGTGATGCCCCCAAAGCAACAGAGATCGTCTCTTTCCGTCACCTCTACCACCAAACTCTGGCCCTCACAGTTCTCAAATTGGACGCCTCTTCTTTTGGTATATATGCTCCATTTCACTCTCCTCATTTCTTTATATGCATTGATTGCCCTATGAATTGTAAAGTTAATATAATCGGAATTTTATGTTCTCAAAGCCATTGAGGTGGAGAAGACGGGGACGGTTCGGGATTTGAAGCTGGCCGTTGAAGCAGCATTTCGGTATTTGCCCAAGAAGGGGCCTCGAAGTGTTTCATGGTAACGTATTTTGCGTATATAAAAGCAAATGAGCTTTGATTACTTTTCAGTCTCTTCGAGTAAAGATTTATATGTGCATTTGGAAGAGGATTGGGCGAAATAGGATTTCATTTTCATTTGTTAAGGATGAAATCATTTTTAATTCAGTGTGATGCCGTATCACATCAGCTGCTTAACATTTATTGTACACGTTATATTGAGACCTATTGTTACTCTCTTGGTTGCTAATAGTAATAGTTTTGGTTTCGTCTATAAAATCAATGTGCATTAACTCATTACACAATGCTTCGGCTAAATTATAATGTGGCCTTTTAATAGCGCTTTGTGATATATACTAAACACCCAAGTTAATTACATTGTACAGTGATTCCTTGCTGCAAATGATTAATTCATACGTGATAATGGTTTCTGTTGATATTGACAAAGTTGCAGAGCTTTACAATGTAACCGTGGAGAAGAAGCAACTTTGATATGTTAATTGATGAAAATTGTGTTACAAAACAGCGGCAGTGACCTAAAATACAAGTATAAGCGTGCTAACACTAATAACTAGGTATGGCCGTATGGGCTTAGACTAAAGCAATACACAATATAATACAAGTGACAGCCCAAACTTCTAATGAGCCCAAAAATATTCTTCATTAGCCAATTCCAACTACATGCTGCTGTTGCTGCTTTAATGACTCGTCTTCTTTGTAGCTTTTGTAATCTCAACTGTTTCATTTTGCGAGGGTGGTATATGTTGTGAAAGATGTTGAACTAAATATTCAAGCCTTCCTAATTAAGCTTCATTTTTTTTTAAAAAAAAAAAGTGTCTGTAATCCTGTCGGGCTTATAATTATTTGTCTAATATGGTCCCTTGTCACACAAACAATGCTACACGATTTTTTTTTGCAGGGAACATGTATGGGGACAGTTTTGTCTCTGCCATGAAGGTCAGAAATTACTGAATGATCGTGATTATCTTGGAATGATAGGCATTAAGGATGGTGATCAGGTTGGTCATAGCAATTGGATATTATGTGCCATTGGAAATTATGTGCATGCCTGCATAGGTGTGTTAAGACAGCTAAAAATGTGAAGCATTGATTGGCAGTGTAAGAACAATGAATAAAAAATATACGGCACAATCAGTTGGAAAAAGGCATATCTCATAATCCCATTTTAAAAATACCATGTTCATTTTGGTGATGCCATTCTTCACCATAATGTTCCTTATTCTGGCTAAATTGAAATGATCAATGTCAGAAAATTGATGTTATACTTGTTGCTTGTTTTTCAAACTTCCAATTGTTTTTTTCCACTACACCTTCAGCTGCAGTTTATTCATCATGCATCATATTGCCTCCAATTGGTAAAGGTTCAGCCAATACTCGAGGACCCTGATTCAGAAGATGAATGTGGCAAGTAAGTTTTCCATGGTTGCATCTAGGTAATCTTGTTCGAGTCATTATTGACAATTATTACAGACTACTTATTTACCAAGAATAGCTGGCCAACTTTAACCAGCATCTCTATCTTTCTTTGTGCACAAAAAGCATTGCATCTGATTTTATTAGCATGATATCATAAGAGATTGCCCCATGTTTTGTTGTCCTTTTTCCCCTTCAGCACAAAATTTTTGTTTTCAAGATTAATTCAGAGTTTCATGGAAATCCTAGCCATTATCAATGTTTCTTTTATTGGTGAGATTGAAAGCATGTATTATTCTCCATTATTATTATTGCTTTAGCATGCTGGAGCAGAGGATTGAGGTCCTCGCCAATTTGAATTTGTTCATAAATGTACAAGTTTACTATAACAATAGTTTATAATCTGAAAAGTTATTTTTCTTCCATTTCTAGTTCAGATGGTTCTTCGGATAAACATCAAAACAATAATAAAGATGATGACACGCATCTTGGGACCTCTCGGGCCAGCAAAGATAAGCACGATGGTGATGTTATTTCCCACTATGACTACAAGTTAACTCACATGTTAAGGGGGTGGCTTTCATATCGGAAGTTGGGGTACCAAACTGGGGTTGATCAAAGAATTAGTTTACCTAGATCTTCTAACAACATTCTAGGCAGTTTAAAGAATCGGCTTCGTTTTTCCAGAAATAAACACTGCTGGCTTCGAAAAGAAAATTTGATGGGAAAGTAAACTCTTGGATGGTTACAAGGCCACACCATGCTTGGGGACTTGGACTGTTTAGTCCAATTTCTAGATATCCTATGTAGAGTTAGTTAAGTTGGTGCTTGGCACATGTATCATGGCATGTAGCTGTGTTGGACACTGGAAAAGAAATGTTATTTGGAATTTTATTAGAGGCATGATAAGCAAGCGATGATAATGTCTGGTTTGTACATATCTGTTGAGTCAATTCAGGTTCCATTTGGGGTATCCCTTCTCGTTGGAACACCATAAGGGGCTCTGCCCCTTTGACCCCATTAGGGGTGTTGCCCCTAGGACCCCGCAAGGGGTCGTGACTCCCTTGACCCTGCAGTAGCAAAAAAGTGTGCATCTAGCACCACCTAGCTTGTTTCAGCTCACATGACAGCATATTGGTCATTTTACAAATTCCAATTTACCAAAATACATTTATGATGCTAAAATCACCAACAGAAGATCTAGTAACTTAGCTTAATTGATTTCTTGTGTGCACGGTTATCTTTGGCACAATTGTTTCCCTTCTTTTGTCGATCTCGTACTATATGGCTTTCGATGCTATCCATTAGTATCTTTTTATTGCATATCAAGTGACTATGTTGCAAATATGTACTTGCATGTAGACTTCCCCAAACGTGGACCAACCGGTGGTTTGAACCACCGATTTGCCAACTGCCCAGATGTTGTAAATTGAAACCTATAACCGCTGTTAAACCAGATGTTGTAAATTGAAACCTATAACCGCTGTTAAACCGCAATTGCAACCGGACAATGACAGCCTAGTTACGGGCTTCTACATTATTGTAATATTATCTTATCACTCTTAAAAGGAAATGTGGAAGAATGTTTGCAATTTTGGTGGTAGTGGTAGTTCTTCCCAAGCACCATTCATTTCCAACTCCACTAGACGATTATGGGCAATGGCGTCTGGATTTGCAAGCTTCTGCTTTTAGTTTAGGTATTAATCTCAATGAGCCGATTCCAATTGAATTTTTCGATATGCCAATGGTAGCAAGGAATGAAGGTGAAGCTTCACCTCCACTGACCAAACCAACATTCTTTATGAACTAGAGGATGGAGATGAAGTTCCAAAAGATGAAGAAGAGGTGCATCACGACCACCAACTGTATCACGGTCACGGCCACCATGACCGAATTGGGATTCAAAATGTGGACAGGAAAAATGTGGTTCCGTCATTTTCACCATACATTTCCTACAAATTGGCGAGAGGATAATCCAAATACTCTTCATGTTTATTGCAATTATTGCAATAAAGCCTACTTTTTCAAGAAAGGTGGGAATATGGCACATTTAGTGGTCATATCAAGAGCCATCTTCAAAACCGGCATCTTCAAATTATGTATTTAGAAATGATGATAAAACTGCTAGGTATGATTAGAAAGTCTTACAGTCCATACGGTAAAAGAATTTTACGTTCATCATTTACTTCATTACTTGTGAAGTTGATAAAGTGATGGAAGAGTGGGAATTAAAATTATCAACACTTTTCATGCATTAGAACAAAATATTTCATTATGTTATGAAAATTGAATTTTGGAGTGATCATCGGCAAGAACTTTTATTTATGGGTATCACTTGTCTTTGAAATGATAATTCTTGCACTTTATAAAAAAATTAATTTTGATATGAAAGAATTTCATCTCGAACACAATGTTCAAAATATTGCTTTGAAATACGTTCAATTTTGTAAGAACGGGTTTGCTTACCAATTTTTTCCGATTCAGTCCATAATGCTTTTTTTTTTTCCGGATAACAATGACGCTCGAGCGTCGGCAAAGATAAAAGCTAAAAAATGTACAGAAACAAGAAAAGGAAGGACAAGCAAGAAATATTAAAACTAAAAACGAGGGAACCAAGCCCCTGAACTATCAGCAACTGGAAAAGGCTGGACATCATCTGGTGGATAAGCCCATGTCGTAAAGAACTCTTCCGAAGAAGCTCCTCTCTTATCTAAAGCATCCGCCACCACATTACCTTCCCGAAAAATGTGGTGCCAATGATAACCATGATGCACATCCTAAATCTCAACTATATTTCTGACCAAGGGAAAAAGGATATGCGTCTCATCCACCCCGCAACGGATCAACCTCAAGGCTTCCATAGAATTGGCGTGGAAGCCAAATCTGCTGCAATACTTATTCCGGAAGGACCATGCTCCAGGAGCCGAGCTAAAAGATTCATGAATTGGATTGCCAACCTTCTCAAGTCTAAGAAATTCAAGTTTGAAATCAACAAAGGAGAAGGAGGCCATCCGAAAGCATTGCTCATGATCAAGTTGGAAGAAGCTGGAGGGAATCCAACTGTAGATTCCCCACTCTTGAAGTAAAAAGCCATCGCCAGATTATTGGCCGGAAGTTGACCGGAGGACGGCCACCACCACCATCGGGCAATTAACGGATAAGTCGAAAGATGGTCGGATATTATTTACTGCTTCTAGTATTTTAAACAATAGACATATTACTGTAATAGTATGTCTTCCTTCCTTGGTTGTTTAATCTTGTATTAGGCTTGTTTAATTGTACTAGTGGGTGGGGACTAAGGACCTCTATAAATATGTCCTCCCTCACTTCATTTGCATCTTTCGCCGAATGAAATAACTTGACATTTTCTCTTCAAAAGATCATTGTGAGTTTACACACTACTCTCACACACACCTTTGAATGCTTGTTGGGAAACATTTATCACTTGGGTTTGAAGCATCCTTGTGATTATGAAATCAAGGCTCGAGCTTGGAGGATTGGGTTGATGTCACGAGTTCTACTCCTTTGGTTGCTTCCCCCTTCGGTTCATGTTGTGGTTTGCTTCCTTATACTTTCCTCTTCGTTGTTCTTCGTGTTCTTGCAAGTTACTGACCGACTAAAGATCCATGACAGCTTAATTCACTACAAGAAATTCGCGGCAAGGCGACGAATTTGGCGACGAAATTTTTTTGAAGTCGTCGCCTAGAACCTCGTCGCCTGATGGATTTCGTCGCCTTGTTTGTCGCCTAGAGTGCTAGGCGACGAACAAGGCGACAAAATCATTTCGTCACTTACCCGCCAAATTCTTGTAGTGATTTATTTTTGGTATCAGAGCTTAAGTTGGTTCTACTTGTTCTTCCATATGTTACAAAACCATAAAAACTGAAAAATCCTTCAAAAACACCAAAAATAGCTTGCTGTCCACTTTTTTGAAAATCTGGTTTTGACTCGTTGAGAATCTCTGAAATCTGGTTACATATTCTTGTTCCTCTCGTCGAGTAGATGTGTTTACATATAAAGATCTTCGAAAACGGACATGTATGCGAAAGTTATGCTAATTTGAAGTTTATGTGTGTTCTTGTTAGAAAATCCGAAAATCTCCATATATTAGTCTTTGAGCTTATGTTTTCTTGTGTTTGTTGTTAGTTTTCCGATATTTTGATTCTCATATGTGCATATATCCATTTGGAATATTATTTATGAGTTTAATTGGTTAATATGCTTCCAAAATTCCAAATGAGTGTTTATGAGTGTTCTTGGGAGCTTCAAGTGTTCTTCATTATGTTCATATGATCTTCATAAGTTTCTTGAGCTTTCAATCTTTGATCCAAAAATCTCTAAGTGGCGTGTGTTTGATAATATTTCGTAAGCTTCATGATTACTTGTCCTAGGTACGCATGATTGGGGAAGAAAATTGAGTGATATAAAGTTTCTTGTGCCGTAAAGTAGATACCTGAGGTGATTGAAAATTTGAGACATAAGTCTCTTATTGCGGCTGAAGGGACAAAAGGGGGATTTGGGAACTCCTTTTACACGGCCAGAATCAAAGAATTTCAATATTACTTTCAACCATGGGTCCCACTCCAATTAATCCCTCCAAGTTTCCATTTGCATGACGTTCTAGCTCCTTTGTCCACCCCTTGTTTTGAAAAAACCGTTTGAAAAGTCAATTTTGTGAGGCTACTTTTTTTTCTCCTTGCCGAAAACGCCACCTTTCCAAATACTTGAGCTACTTGCTTATCATACTTCCTACTTGCTTAGTATATTTAAAGAAAAAAAAAACGAAAAAGAAAAGAAAAAAAAAGAAAGAAAGTGACGTCCAAAGTCACATATTTTGGGACTTTTGTCATTTGTGGACCCGACCCATAATTCATTATAATTTCCTATCTTTCAGTTACATCTTGGGAATTTAGGAATTCTTCTGTATGTTTGGTAATATTTGGGAGTCGAGTATAGTGAGCTTCCACTTTTCGTATTTTGGTGAGTTCACTTTTATATTGTGAGGACTTGGAATTATTGGATTGCAATTGCCGATTAAAACTGTGAACATAAATTCATTGCATTGCATTTCACATATTTCCTAGCGGTTGTTGGTAGAGTCGGACTTTGCAATTGTATCTTGCATTGTGCATACGTTTATTCAGGCCTCACTGTCTGACACTCGAGACTTACTTGGTGATCACTTTGGACTGCATTTGGCTCAGTTCGTGAATTAACCCAACAGACAGACATTGGGTTGTGAGCAAACTGAGGGACTTTCTAGTGATCCAGATATATACATTTTGTCTGTTTATTTTATATATATATATATATATAATATTTTCATTCTCATTTTTCTTTTGCAGATACTACTTAACCTGTTGTGTCTAGAATTTTCAGATGGCAGGTAACACTCAACCTTCCAACAAGGATTTGATGGATATGCTGCAAAGAATGACTGTGAGACTGGACAATATGGATCAGCGGATGGATGATCTGAACCATAGGGTTGATAGTTTTAAGGACGACATGGTTATGTATGGTAACGCAGTACAATCAGAAACCATGAGACATCTTGAGCTCAAATTACAGGAGGAATTCGACAAGCGATTGCCTCAGGTGACTCCACCTACGGTATCGGATAGCCCTCGCAGCCACAGGAGTGATATTAGGGGTATTAGGGACCGTGAGATAGAGGAAGCTGAGGATGAAATTGAGGAAAGACAAAGGGAGGAAATGAATCCAGCATTCCATCGGCGGCAGGGACCTCGAAACATAGTTGCTCGCAGAAATCCTATCCCGAATAGGCTAGCCACTCCTCCCCCTCCTAGAAATCCGAATAGGCCACCGCCAGTCAGACAGAACCGCCAGGAATTTGAATTCGATTTTGAGGTTGAAGTGTATGAAAGGAATTCCTGCAGGCGTAACAGAAATGATGAGGTGGACCATGACTTGAAGGGGATCAAGTTCGACATTTCTACATTCAGGGGCACGTCCAACCCGGATGAGTTTCTTGAATGGAAGCAATCTATGGAGCTCATCTTTAACTGCCATAACTACTCGGATATCAAGAAGGTCAATTTGGCCATTTGTGCATTTAAAGATTACGCATTGTTATGGTGGCAGAAGATAGTCCATGAGATTCAACGGAATTGCTATGATTCCATTCAAAAGTGGGCTACACTGACGCGAGTCATGGATAACCGATTTGTTCTATCTCACTACCGCTAGGATTTGTATGATAAGATATAGTTTCTTGTTCAAGGGAACAAGACGGTGGAAGAGTACTTTAAGGAAATGGAGATCCTGTAACACCCCGGATTTGATATCCCAGGCCGGGATGTCACCGCCACATCTCCCTAGCAAGACACGGCTTCCCGAGCTCACTAAAGAAATGCAAGGCTTGTGGGTACGTAAAAGATTTAAAACATTTCAAGATTTAGTCCGGAAATTTATAATACTTAATTCAAAATACGATAGCAATAATCATCATGCGCGAAAATAAATAGAGTAAATGCAGCGGAACGTAAATCACGGCCAACATGGCCAAATCCTCGGGTTTAACAGACCCGGTAAAAACAGTACAATGCAGAATTTAAAATGTCCATAATGGTTTCCCCCAAGTGCATATGCATGCGTCACTCAACATACTCTGTAAAAGAAAAATGACAACGGTTTATCAGTATAAAAATATACCGAGTAAGTTAATCCCTAACTAACAATTTAAGGGGGTTACATGTGTTTAAATCCAAAGATTCACTTATCATGCATTACTTTTAAAAATCCATATTTTATTTGCAGCGGAAAACATGATTAATTTATCCAAGACGAAAATGCATAATTTAAAAGACTAAATTTAAAAGCGGAATTTAAAAACATTATTTAGTGACGTAATTTAAGTGCGTAATTTAAAAATATGGTAAATAAGATTTAAGCATAATCAACACTCACACAAGTCTTTTATATTTCATCCCGCAAACTAAGAAGAGGACACCATACCGGGAGATCACTAACGAGGCAATCTCAACATAGGACCACAAACGAGGCAGTCCACAACAATGGGAGACCACTAACGATGCAGTCTCAAAAGATAGTAGGACCACTAACGAGCGAATCCAAAACACAGCGCGCGAGATCACTAAAGAGGCAATCTCAGATAGTAAGGAGACCACTAACGAGGCAGTCTCAAAGATAATGATTAGCATGAAGATCGGCTCAGCCTAGTGCACGGGATTTTTCGAAAGTTCGTATTTCAAGTGATCAAAATATTCGATATCGCGTTTCGTAGTTCGAGTTTTCTCAAGTTTGAAAAATCCGATTTGACGCAGTTTACGCATTTCTTAATTAAAAATTCATCTTTACACCAAAAATTCTGAAATTTTCACAGTAGCTCAAAAACACATACACGAACAACTTTTATGTTATAAGTTTTTCGAAATAAGGTTTCGAAGTGAGTCAAAATTTGAGTTCTCTACAAAAGGTAATTTCTGTCTCAAAAACTCATTTTGTCACAGGATCGTGCGACGCCGATTAAAAATTCATTTCAAAGCCAATTGATCCGAAATTTTTACAGGAGATACACAACACATTAATGAACAACTTTCATGTTTTAAGAATTTGGAAATAATAAATTTTAGATGCTCAAAAATCGACCACAACACACTGTTCATGCGCGGACTCCAAAGGGGTTTTAAAACAGTTCTGAAATTCGACCAGTTTGACATATCAAATGAACTCCAAAATCCATGAAATTTTATATGCATAATCTAGACACATTTATCTACAACTTTTGTTTAGAAATGCAAAGTTGAGTCATTCTAAAAACGGGTGAAAAACAAGCATCAAGTCGAGTAATAAAATCTGTCAACAGTTTGAAACGTTCGGTTTGTCACAGAAAGTTTACGGCGAGATTTGGAATATCAAATCTTAATGTCAATGGCTGAAATTTGGACACAAGATAGATTAAAGTCTTAGGAACAAAATCTATGTTGAAAAGTTTTCGGTTTGAATTCCCGAAGGTCGAGTTTTAGGCGAGTTTTTGAAATTGGACGAAGATAGGGTTTTTGAAAATCGATTTTTGTTACGGGTCTAGATCTCGAGTTTTAAACAACAATAAACCACAAGAATTTGTTAGTAAGGTCTTAACTTACTTAGTTAGAGATTTGAGTCGCTGGAATGGGTTTCCGGACGTCCTAGGGTTGCGACGAACGGCCAACTTCTCCGATCGCTTTTTGTTCGTTTTCCGACGTGAAATCGTAGTAAAGGAAAAGGGTTAGAATTCGAGTTTCTAAGTGGTATGGAGGAACTAAAACATTAAACCATAGCTTACCAAGAGTCTAGATGGCAGGGCTTGGTTCCTTTCGCCTCGTCGTCTCCGGAATGCTCGCCGGAAAGTGGATTCGGAGGGATTTTGAACTTGGAGAGAAAATTGAGAGTGGAGGCTTGAGTGTTTCTGAAAACCTAGGGTTTGGGATGCCCTATTACCGTCCTATAGCCTTCCCTAAGGCTGGGATTCGGTTGCCATGGTTAGGGGTGTTGTTTTTGGCAAGAAAATCGCCATGGAAGGAAAGTTTACACTTTCAGCACCTCTGGCGCGCTGGTGACGCGCACCTACGCTTTTGCCCACGCGAAGCACGCGTGCCAGGCCTGGAGTCGCGACTCCGCTTCCCGCGAGGTGGCCGCGCGGCGGCGCGCGGCGGGCGCGGGCCGGCCGGACAGGCCGGTTCGGCGGTCCGCGTGTTCCGTCGGGTCTTTTCTTCCTTTCCTCTTTAGCTCGACTCCTCGGGTCGTCTCCGGTTCGGAATCTTTACCTTAAACTTGTTACGAGTTCGGCTTATCGTTCGCAACATTTTCGTGCCCTAATTAGTCTAGTCTAAATTGGTTCCAACTCCTCCTATCGTCCTCGCGATCGATCTTGTGATCTATTTTGTGATTTATTGTGTGATTTATTTTATGATTTATTTTGTGATTTATTTTATGACTGAACTTAGAAATTAGTTCCAAGCTGCCTACGTACCCTATGAAGGGATCAAGTCATGACGTAGTTCAAAACAATTTGAATTTGTTTTTCTCGGGTGTTACATCCTCCCCCCCTTAAGAATACAGTTATGTCCCCATAACTGTGGCCGACTCATCTTGGAAGAGGGTAGGGTAACGTTGTTTCATGTCGGCCTCCAACTCCCACGTTGCCGTCTCCGTCTCGTGGTTGGACCAAAGGACCTTGACCATTCTCACGGTCTTGTTCCTCGTTATTCTCTCCTTCGTGTCAAGTATTCGCACCGGAACTTCTTCGTAACTCAAGTCATCCCCAAATTCGACTTCTTCCGGTTGGAGTACATAGGTCGGATCGTGCACATACTCCCTTAATTGAGAGACGTGGAATACATCGTGAACACAAGCAAATTGTGGTGAGGCCGCTAGTCAATAAGCGGTTTTCCACTCTTTACAGGATTCCTTATGGTCCCTATGTATTTACGTCCCGAGGGTTTTCTGTAGCCTTGCGAAAAGAAGACGTGTGGCAATTCTGCTGTCCTTGTCAGGAGTAATGTCGGGTGATGCCCCATGTCGTTGTATCTCACTGTCAATGTATGCTCGGGATAAGTGAGGGGTGTTTAGCAAAAGAGATTAAGCAAAACAGGAAAAATAAAACTCCCTCCGGGTCCCGCGCGGTGGCCGCGCGGTATGGGGCTTCAGCGCGCGTTGAGCCACTTCCCCCATTTCCCATTCGAGACCACACCCCCAATTCTCTCTAAATCCGGCGACTTACCTTCCCGCTTGCTTGATTTCGGCTTCACTTTCACTTACCAAGGTATGAATCTACTAAACCCACTTACTAATTCCAATTTTTATGCTTTGAATGACTTGATTTGTGAAGAGATTTAGGAATTAGGGTTTATGTACAAAAATTGGGGGTTTTGTTATTTTTAGGCTTGATTTGTGCAAATTAGCAAGTGTATGTGGTAATTGTTGTTACTCTTGTTGCCTTGCTTGTATTTATGCCACAATGTGTTTATGTTTTTGGCAAATTCTTGTTGGATTTGAATCTTTAGAAAGACTATGAAGTTTTTGATATTTGGTTGTTATTGGGGTGTGACTACTGGCTCATTTCTTTGTTGTTTGGTGCTGTAAGGAATTGATATGTTGTTATTAGAGTGATTGTTTCGTTTTGTGGGCAACTTCCGTGTGTTTGTTAGCAACTTATGTTTTGGTTTATTGCGCACATAACGTGTTCGACAAAATGCCACAAAGGTTTTGGGAACTAGTTTGAGCATATCCTTTGTCTAGATTACCTCCTGATTGGTCTTAGCAAACGATAGGATTTGATGTTCTTATGGTATATTCATGTTGGAAGTGTATATTGATGTCTCTTACGTATTTTTGTTTGACTTTTATGTGGAATTTAGTCTTATAATTGGCATTGGGTGATTTGCAGGATGTTGCTCTTTTTGTGGGTCGTGTTGGCGTCTCTCATGTGTCCTCCGAGGACTAGGAGATGAGTTGCTGATGAGGCTGGCCCCAGCCATGCCGCTCCGGCGATGCCTGACTTCGATGAGAGCGAGTCAGAGGAGGACGAGGAGCAGCGGGGCCCGAGACTCAGGGGTCTCCCTGACGAGGTGCGTCCTCACCGGCACGACAGGTTCCGGTTTAGGACGAGGGCTGCCCAGGACTTCTATTTCGACGAGCTTCGTCGAAACAGGGCTTATGTCCCTGAGAGAGGCATATATCCTCATCATCTGGGCGATGACAGGGTCAGTGCAGTCTTGGAGTATTTGCAGTGGACCGGACTTGCACGTCATCCCGAGGGCGTTGCCTCCGGTTATCTGGCTATGGAGGTTATCGCCAACATTGGCGGTCTCGGGGAGGGTGACGACCTATCTCGGGTATGGGTTCGTGGTCGCTATCTCGACTTCAGTGCTCGGGCGATCAATGTCTATTTTGGCTTACCTGACGATGGCGCATTTCGCCCACAGCCTGAGGGACGTGTTCTTGCTCCTGCGTGGGATACCTTATGCACCATAGTGCCTCCTCAGCTCGAGCACGGTCATGAGCTGTGTTTGACGACGATGGACTCCCCTTGGCGAGAGCTTGCTCAGCTATGGTTAGGGCGCGTTCGGCCGATCACCCGGAGCCACATCGTCCTGGATCACGTCTACGAGACCATTTGCTTTATCGCGCGAGACGGTAGGGTGAATGTAGGAGCTTGTATCGAGGACAACTTGCGGGGCATGCGGAGAGGACGAGGGAGTAGGGTGATTACCCATGTTCACCTCATCTATGGCTTGTGCGCGGCGCAGGGGATTCGCACGACACCGGAGACAGATCCGTACGATCTAGTAGCGGGCAGTTGCTACCGTATCCCGACTTACGCTGCCCGGCGTAGCGCCTTACGTCGTGGGGCTCCCCGTGCTGTACTTCGCCCGCAGCCTGATGACGGCGGCTTGATCCTTGTTGTACCACCGGAGCAGCCACCCCCTCCTCCAGTAGTTCCACCTCCTGCAGTGGCACCTCAGGGACAGGAGATGGCTCAGATGCTGCAGATGATGCAGGAGATGCGGGTCGGTATGGATGCCGGGTTTGCAGCTGGGCAAGCTCGTTACGATGCCATAGACGCTAGATTGGACTTCTACCAGACCCGTATGGACTCGTTTGCTACGAGGCAGGCTCAGCAGCAGGCCATCATGTCCGACATGTACGCCTATGTGCGGCAGATGGACGACTACATGCGTCGGCAGTTCCCGCCTCCCGATCAGTGATGTTTTGTATTCGCATTTCTATTTAGGATTCATAGAAGTATTTTGTTAGGTTGTCCCCTCAAGACGGTGATTTTCCTAACTGTGATTCGTAGTTTATGTTTCCGTTGTATTTATTGCATAGTTGTTTGTTTGACTCCCGTTAGTTGTGTGTTTCTGTTTAGAAAGTGTGGTTGAATTACTCTGTTCTAGTTTATGATTTTGCAGTAAAAGTACATACCCTTTTTCTGAATCCGGTTCCTGACACGCGGTCTTGCACTCAATGGCCCAGTCGTATTTCGCTCCTTTCTTGAAGCACCGACTTAGGTCTATGCTATATCTTGCCATCGAAGCCAGCAAGATTGTGGAGATTTTGTAAAGGGCTTCACTGGGACGTCATCAGCCTAGTTGAGTAAGGAAAAAAAAAAAAAGTGGGGCCTTGGCGGTTGGTGGCCTAAAGGTAGAGCAGAGGAGCTTAAATATTCAAAGCTTCGAGAGTGGAAGGAAGGAAAGGAGGGTTTAGAGTGAAGGTTGGCGCCTTCGTGGTGGTTTCTATCTTGCAAAAAGGGAAGAGGAAGAATTTCGGGCAATTTCCCTGAATTAGAGGCTCTGCGCCTGTATGTGGTTATCTGATGTGGGTTTTATACAACAATTATCTGGTTTGTGCCCATGTAATCTAAAACAGAGGTCCTTGAATAGACGACTGCTTCCCTCCCAAAAGATTGTTTGGAGTTTATTGTACTATGCGGTTTTTTTTTTTTCGTGGAGACCCTAGGGTCTAAAGTTTCAGGGTTTAGGGTTAGGGTGCCCTTGTTTAATTGTTAACTCTATAATATGTACATTATTTATTTATTTATTTTTACTTTGTTCCCTTATTCGATGGAGTTTCATCAACGTAATAAATAAAATGTAAGGAACAATTTAGATGTCCTTGCATATAAGATAAAAGCTTGTAATTTTATTTCTCCAGAGAAAAACTCTTATTGGTTACAAGCATTCGAAATGGAAACAGGAGTGCTGCTAATAGTATGGAAAGGGAAATATACTACTAATAGTGCGTAGCTGGATCACTAAATCTAAAACGAGTGGGTAGGCTCGGCCTTGATGGGATCATCCTCATCGCTCGACACGTCGATGGGCATGGCGACATTGGGGGCAGGCCCCGGGTTCTGAAGAACCGCCCCATCAACGTCCTGGGCTAGGTTAGTCAGTTCCCAGCCCAGGGTCTCTACCTGCTCCTCCAAGTCATCTCCCTTGTCTTGGAGCTGGGCCACTTGGGCTTGGAGATGTGTGACTTGCTCCTGCAGCTGGGTTATGTGGTGATGGTCTGTTTCCCTAAGGTGACCCACATGGGCCAGGTTTGTAATACCCCGGTTTTTGGTCACCCAGGTCGGGGTGTCACCGCCACACCTCCCTAGCAAGACACGGTTTCTCCGAGCTTACTAAAGAGATGCAAGGCTATGGTTTTTCAGAATTTAAAATATTCAAACAGCCCGTTCATATATAATTTAAAAATAATACATCAAAGTTGCAGCGGAAAATAATATTTACATAAGTACAATGCAGCGGAATTTAGATATAGGGCCAACATGGCCTAATCACGGGTTAAATAGGCCCGTTCATGCAAGATCTAGTCTAATACAAAAAAAAATTCAAAATAATATATCATCCCAAGCTTCCCGTGTATGCATATGACGATGCATAATTCTCAACTCTGGAAGGAAAGAAATAAAAATGGTTTTGATCAGCACTACGTGCTGAGTAAGTTAACACGTACAAGATTATGAGGTTTCAAAGCCTTTATTTAAATTTAATGAAAACATGTGCATAATTTAAACAATTCATGTAATCGCATAATTTAGAAGACATGGATTCATAAGATCATCAATATAGCTTGCAACGTAATTAAATAAGTTGCCATAAATTTGCAAACACAAATTATCAAGGACTTAATTGGATTCCCTTATCGATGTCTCGTTTCGATTCCTTTACAGATCACCACCGCTAGGGCTCTTATGTCCGCCAGCCTTACGCCTGGGCTCTTATGTCCACAGGTATCATGGTCGATCTTTTAATTAGAGTTAATCCGTCCGCTAGCCATACGATCAGTGTTTCGCTAGGGCTCTTACGTCAACCTAGACATACACTTGGACTCTTATGTCCCAAGCCGCAGAGAACATTGACAGTATCTAGCTCAGTCATAACCCACAATATATTTTAATCTTCTCGTTTCATGTATCGTATTTCAAAGAATTTCTATCCGTTTCAACCTCAAAGGCTAATTTCACCGTTTCCATAAGATATCAAGATTTGACTCGGTCAACCACAGTTTACTCTAAAATTCGTCTAAAATCAGATTTAATTTCACAAATTCCGAAATTTCACGCCTGACTCCGAAACGTCGAGATCTACAACTTTCGTGTTTTAACTTTTTCGATCCGAGATACGGAAACAGTTCAAAAACTCCAATTTTCGTCAGAGCAAAAATCTGTCCGCGTTTTCACACAGCAGTTTAAACGTTTCGAGATCTACCATAGCAAATGAACTCTAAATTTGATGAAATTTTACAGAGAACATCTTAAGACAATTATCTACAACTTTCATGTTCGGCTAAAGATCTAATTCGGCCTAGAACCCTAGTCAAAAACGTCAGCAAGTTCGCATCTATGTTCTGTCCAGTTTCAAGATCCGATTTTAAACCAGTTCGGTTTGGGGTGGATTTCATATATCAAATCATCAAGAAAAATTCTGAAATTTTACGGAGGTATTCATAACGTATAGATCTACAACTCTTATGTTCACCACCAAGCCTAGATCGGTCTAGATCTAAGGTAGAAATCACCAACAAGTTCGAATAAAGAATCTATCATCGTTTCAAGATCTAAATCTAAAGCAGGCTCGTTTACGATCGTTTTCGGATATCGAAACACGATGAAAAATTATGAAATTTTTACAAGAGCTAGATCAGTGTCTTAGGAATGTTTTTCGTGTTTTAAGTTTTCTCGTTTGAACGTTTTAAGGGGTCCGAAAAAATTCAATAAAAGCGCTGCGCTGGTGTAGACAGATTTTAGGTAGGGTTCCAATAGACCTATATGTTCGAATCTTTTAACAACCCAAAACCAAAGTAAGCGTTAACTTACCGATTGTTGAGCGTCCGGGATCGTTGATTCGGAGGCGTGGCTTCCCGTCCTCCGTTTATCCTCTCCGTTTGTCGGGTTCTTCGCTCTCGATCCGGATCGGGGGTTTGGAATAGAAAAAGATCGAATTTAGGATTCGTATTCGAATCACATATGGAAAGGAATGGATCAAGGCTTACCACAGCGACGGGGGTCTCCGAAATTCGTCCAAGATACAGTCTTTGAGTGCCTCCGTGCCTCCGATGACTCCGGGATTAGGGTTTTCGAACGTGTAGAGAGTTGTAGGGTTTTGTAAAAGTATTCGGAGCTCCTAGGAGGTCTTATTTATAGATATCTAAGACCTAGGGCGTCCAAGATCTGACCCTAAGAGTCTAGAGTCGAAGATGTTCAACCGAAAGTCGAAAAATCCGCGTTCGGGCGAGAGATTCACGCAACGGGCGAATCTGTCGCGTGGCGCGGTCGTGGCGCGCTCCACCCTCTTCGACCGCGCGGCCACCGTGCCGGCTTCGCCTGGACTTCGGTCCGGGCGGGGTCGTGCGATCCGTCGGGCGTTTCCTCCTCTCTTTCGGACTTCTATCCCCCTATGTTCTCGGATTCGGATTTCCGGGGTATCTTCGGGCTCCGATTTCCTATCTTAATTTTATTCGGACCTAAATTTATATTTGGACTCGAGTTATTGAGTACATGGGTGTCGGGTCCCCGTGTAACCATTTATTCGATTAAATTGTCTTCGGATTCCCGGGTTTTCGGAACTTTGATTCATTTTTAATTTAAATTTCATTTCTTATCTTATATGATTCTTTATCCCTTTATCATGTTTATTGTATTTATTTATTTATTTATTTATTTATTTTATTGTATTTATTTTATGTTGGAAAATTCTCGGGTATTACAAGGTTACCCTCCAAATGTCCTACCCGCGTCTTCAAATAATTGATATGCTGTTGGGACTCGAGGTACGCATTCATCAGTTTTACCATCAGGTTGATCATGTTTGTATTTGGTTCGGCCATCTAATGTCAACAAGGTAAGTTAGAGTTAGAACATGTGTTAGGCAAGATTAGTTATGCACGAATTTAGATCTATATGCAACATGCAAGTGCAAGTCCCCTTTCCCCATTTAAAATGTAATTTATCTATGTATAATAAATCTACTACATGGGTAAGAATAAAAGTTGGGCCTCTATAGTGGGCCAAAAATTTAATATTTCTTTTGGCAAAGATTTTGGGCTATGTAAAAATAAGCTTTTGGGCTAAAATAATACTAGTAGTCAAAATAAATAATTTAAAAATAATACTTGGGTTTTAAAAATAATGGTTTAAAATAATAGTAGTAGCTTTAAAAATTTCCGGGCTCTGATACCAACTTGTAACACCCCGGATTTGATAACCCATGCCGGGATGTCACCGCCACATCTCCCTAGCAAGACACGGCTTCCCGAGCTCACTAAGGAAATGCAAGGCTTGTGGGTACGTAAAAGATTTAAAACAATTCAAGATTTAGTCCGGAAATTTATAATACTTAATTCAAAATACGATAGTAATAATCATCATTCGCGAAAATAAATAGAGTAAATGCAGCGGAACGTAAATCACGGCCAACATGGCCAAATCCTCGGGTTTAACAGACCCGGTAAAAATAGTACAATGCAGAATTTAAAATGTCCATAATGGTTTCCCCCAAGTGCATATGCATGCGTCACTCGACATACTCTGTAAACGAAAAATGACAACGGTTTATCAGTATAAAAATATACCGAGTAAGTTAATCCCTAACTAACAATTTAAGAGGGTTACATGTGTTTAAATCCAAAGATTCACTTATCATGCATTACTTTTAAAAATCCATATTTTATTTGCAGCGGAAAACATGATTAATTTATCCAAGACGAAAATGCATAATTTAAAAGACTAAATTTAAAAGCGGAATTTAAAAACATAATTTAGTGACGTAATTTAAGTGCGTAATTTAAAAATATGGTAAATAAGATTTAAGCATAATCAACACTCACACAAGTCTTTTATATTTCATCCCGCAAACTAAGAAGAGGACACCATACCGGGAGATCACTAACGAGGCAATCTCAACATAGGACCACAAACGAGGCAGTCCACAACAATGGGAGACCACTAACGACGCAGTCTCAAAAGATAGTAGGACCACTAACGAGGCAATCCAAAACACAGCGCGCGAGATCACTAAAGAGGCAATCTCAGATAGTAAGGAGACCACTAACGAGGCAGTCTCAAAGATAATGATTAGCATGAAGATCGGCTCAGCCTAGTGCACGGGATTTTTCGAAAGTTCGTATTTCAAGTGATCAAAATATTCGATATCGCGTTTCATAGTTCGAGTTTTCTCAAGTTTGAAAAATCCGATTTGACGCAGTTTACGCATTTCTTAATTAAAAATTCATCTTTACACCAAAAATTCTGAAATTTTCACAGTAGCTCAAAAATACATACACGAACAACTTTCATGTTTTAAGAATTTGGAAATAATAAATTTTAGATGCTAAAAAATCGACCACAACACACTGTTCATGCGCGGACTCCAAAGGGGTTTTAAAACAGTTCTGAAATTCGACCAGTTTGACATATCAAATGAACTCCAAAATCCATGAAATTTTATATGTATAATCTAGACACATTTATCTACAACTTTGGTTTAGAAATGCAAAGTTGAATCATTCCAAAAACGGATAAAAAACATGCATCAAGTCGAGTAATAAAATCTGTCAACATTTTGAAACGTTCGGTTTGTCACAGAAAGTTTACGGCGAGATTTGGAATAACAAATCTTAATGTCAATGGCTGAAATTTGGACACAAGATAGATTAAAGTCTTAGGAACAAAATCTATGTTGAAAAGTTTTCGGTTTGAATTCCCGAAGGTCGAGTTTTAGGCTAGTTTTTGAAATTGGACGAAGATAGGGTTTTTAAAAATCGATTTTTGTTACGGGTCTAGATCTCGAGTTTTAAACAACAATAAACCACACGAATTTGTGAGTAAGGTCTTAATTTACTTAGTTTGAGATTTGAGTCACTGGAATGGGTTTCCGGACGTCCTAGGGTTGCGACGAACGGCCAACTTCTCCAATCGCTTTTTGTTCGTTTTCCGACGTGAAATCGTAGTAAAGGAAAGGGGTTAGAATTCGAGTTTCTAAGTGGTATGGACAAACTAAAACATTAAACCATAGCTTACCAAGAGTCTAGAGGGCAGGGCTTGGTTCCTTTTGCCTCGTCGTCGCCAGAATGCTCGCCGGAAAGTGGATTCGGAGGGATTTTGAACTTGGAGAGAAAATTGAGAGTGGAGGCTTGAGTGTTTCTGAAAACCTAGGGTTTGGCACGCTCTATTACCATCCTATAGCCTTCCCTATGGCTGGGATTCGGTTGCCATGATTAGGGGTGTTGTTTTTGGCAAGAAAATCGCAATGGAAGGAAAGTTTACACTTTCAGCACCTCTGGCGCGCTGGTGACGCGCACCTACGCTTTTGCCCGCGTGGAGCACGCGTGCCAGGCCTGGAGTCGCGACTCCGCTTCCCGCGCGGCGGGCGCGGGCCGGCCGGACCGGCCGGTTCGGCGGTCCGCGTGTTCCGTCGGGTCTTTTCTTCCTTTCCTCTATCGGTTTTCTACCCTTTACGTTTTAGCTCGACTCCTCGGGTCATCTCCGGTTCGGAATCTTTACCTTAAACTTGTTACGAGTTCGGCTTATCGTTCGTAACATTTCCGTGCCCTAATTAGTCTAGTCTAAATTGGTTCCAACTCCTCCTATCGTCCTCGCGATCGATCTTGTGATTTATTGTGTGATCTATTTTATGATTTATTTTGTGATTTATTTTATGATTGAACTTAGAAATTAGTTCCCTGTGAAGGGATCAAGTCATGACGTAGTTCAAAATAATTTGAATTTGTTTTTCTCGGGTGTTACAGATCCTTTTGATGAAAGCCGGAGTAGAAGAAGATGAAGGCATCATGAAGTCTAGATTTCTCAGAGGACTCCGAGTTGAGATCAGAAAGGAGGCCAAGCTTAGGCCTTACGACACTCTGTCAGACTTAGTTGAGTTAGCTATTACGCTTGAGTCAGAAGATAGACCACGCGTGCAGAAATTTCACTACCGACAGGATTCCGGGTCTAGTTCTCAGAAAGAACATTTGTTCCAAGAGAGGAGAAACCAAAGCCAAAAGGATTCGAGATGGCTAGGGAATTCAAGACCCACCGTCTGGAAGGTCCTAAACCCGCAGTCATTGAGAGGCCTAAATTTGAGAAGGACCGGAAGAAGGAGGTTACTTGTTTCAAATGTGGTCGAAAGGGACACTACTAACCCAAGTGCCCTTTTACCAAGAGAGCTGCACTGTTAGAAGATGGTTCATGGAGAATTATAGATTCTGATGAGGAAAAAGAACAAGCTGAGAAAGAAATTGTTGAGGACTCAGATGATAGTGATGAATACTATGGAGAAGAGGAAACTATTGAAGAGGACCGCACTCTGACCAATCTTGTGGCTATGCGGGCTCTTAATGCTGAGAAGTCTGAAGAAAAGCCTCGCTCCAATGAACAAAGGGAGAATTTATTTTACTGTCATTGTGATTTAAAGGGTAACGTTACTTCTATAATTGTTGATAATGGAAGTTGCACTAATGCTGTGAGTACTTGTGTTGTTCGCAGGTTAGGCATTCCAACGGAAGAGCATCCGAAACTCTACCACCTTCACTGGATGAACGATAATGGTGAACTGAAAGTCAACAGACGTGCTAAAATTCCTATCAAAATCGGTTCCTATTCAGAAAATGTTATTTGTGATGTGATCCCTATGACTGCTTGCCACATTTTATTGGGTCGGCCATGGTTGTATGATCGTGATGTGAAGTATAAGGGTCGTGCCAATACTATGTCTTTTGTTTACAAGCAAAAGAAAATCAACATCAAACCATTATCTGTGAAGATAGAGCGGATCAGGAGGTTCTGCGATCAAATATGAAGAAAGATGAAGAGGAAAGAAAGTCCAAGAGTAAAGGGAAAGCTATCTGCATTCAAGAGCCTTCTCCCAATTCTTGCCTCCTGATGACTAGAACTGAAGTCCAACAATCATTGCGCGAGCCAAGCTCAATAAGTTACTGTTTCATTGCATTTGCCAAACCTGTTGATAATGGCCAAAATTAACCATTATTTTCAATTTATTTCCGTGTCTAAACATAGACATTTGATCGCATTCCGGTCTTATTTAAATAAGAAAGCAGTTGAATTTGACAGATATATGCAAGTTTTTATAAATAATAAGCTGGTATAGAAAAACACAAAAATATTGTTATTTTATTAAATTTGTGTTAGAAAATTCAAAAACATGATAAAAATATTAAAAATCTCATTCTTGATTTAATTTGAGAATGATAAATTATGATTCGGTGCTATCTGTTCGGTGGAACACGTGTCCATTAAACGGAACACAAGCCATGTCTATATCTATTTATACATATATTTATATACTACTAGTATTTATTTTGTTATTATAAAAAAAAAAGAGAAAAAAAAGTAAACAGGAAGCGAAAACAAAAGATGAACAAAATGAAAATAAGTGTAATCTTGTACACAGGTGGGGGCCACAACCTTCTTCCCCAAATCAAAATTGCAAAATGGAAATGGGAGTATGAACAGCAGCCCCTCTTCACCATTTCCGTCTCCGATCAAGCAACAATACACAGCTTCCTCCACCCAAGACCCGCCACCATCTCCGACCAACGAGCAACCTTCTCCGGCGACTGACAGCGGAGGTCACGGCGACGACAGCTCCGGCAGCCCCAACCATTTCAAGAAAACCCTGAAATTATTTCCGATCGTCTTCTCCGACCACCTCTCCATCTCCGGCGACATCATCATCATCCTCTGTCTCCATTATTCGCCGGCGGACAGCAGCTCCGCCTTCAGTCACCACCACCGAGCTCCGGCATCCCGTCGTCACCACCAACTCTGCCTGCCATCCACTCGAGCTTCCACCGTCGCCACTGCCATCTCCGGCCTTTCTCCAACCTCCGGCCATCAACTCCAGCGCCGCACCACCATTAACTCCGACGAGCACTATCATCTCCCTCACCAACTCCGGAAGCCCGCTGCCAACACCATTTCCAGCTCTCCAGCAGCAACCCCAAATCTCAATTTGAATGGAAGGCAAGAAATTGGTGCGAAATCAAGATGGTTGGAGAAGAAACTGTTTGGTGAGAAGAAAAATGGGTTTAAGAAGAAAAATAGAGAGAGGTGCGGTCTTTTAATTGGGAAGAAAAAGGGTGAAGTGATGCGGTTTAGAAAGAAATAAGAGAGATGCGGTTTAAAAAATAAATGGGTTGGAGAGAAAGTGATGCGAAATAAGAAAAGAAGAGAAGACCGAATTGAAAAAAAAAAGACCGAATTGGAATACAGAGAAAAAAATGAAGAAAAGAAATGGTGTAATTCGGTCTATTGGGGAAAGAAAAAGGGATTCGGTCTAAACCGAATTGAATTAAAAAGACCGAATTGAAAGAAAGAGAGGAAAAATGTTAAGTATGGGTACTCAATTCGGTTTAAATGGTGCAATTCGGTCTAGACCGAATTGATAGAGAGAGACCGAATTGATCTGACCGAATGCATTTTGAAATTGGGGAAAGAGGAGTGGGGCCCGCACCTTTTGAATTAAAAAGTCCTAGACTTAAGGTCCCGAAGAACAAAACAATTTTTGTCTTTTCCCAGTGGACTTCAAGTCCCGTCCCTTCCTACATCACCCCCTCCATTTTTCTCTCCCCATTTTTTTTGCATAAAGGTCCCTCAACTCTTTTGCCTAAACCGAATTGCCCCTTCTTCTTTTATGCATAAACCGAATTAACCCCTTTCTATCTCTAGCTAGGTGACTAGGGTTTGCTCCCTATAAATACCCCTTCCATTTCACTTCAGAAAGGGAAGCAGCATACAGTCTGGATATTTTTCTTCACTGTTCTTGGAGAGAACAGTGGGTTTTGGTTAGTTTAGAGTAGATTTTTTTTTATCTTTTGCAATGTAGTTTAATATTTGTTAGTTGTAGTTGTAATGTAGTTTGTAATTAGTTGTTTTTAATTTATTAGGGTAGCCATTTTCATAATTTTTACAGTTTTCTAGTGTAGAAATAAATTTGAGAACACCCAAATAATGAGTTGCTCTTGAACTTTTAATGCTTTCTAGTGGATGAAATACAAGAAAATGTTTCACAAATTTGGTATGAGTTCTCTTGCTCTTTTATTTATTTTTGCTTTCTATGTATTAATAAATGTATGAATGTGGGTGTTGAACATGTTTGTAGCCTTAGATCTACTCTTATTTTTATTATTTTTGGATAGCTAGATAATTTTAGAGATAGTGCCTTTTTCTAGGTTTTGTTTTTATTTTATTTTATTTTGGCCTGGATCTAATTTTTATTTTTATTTTGCTTCCTTAGATGATGTTGGTGTTCTTCCTTTTTATGTTAGTAGTTCTTAGATTTTTCATTATTTTTTTGTAGATTTGTCTTTTAATTTCATGTTTGTAGTTTTAGGGTTTAATTCATGCTATTACCCATGTACTATGCTACTATCCTTAAAATGCTCACTAGTGTGCCTGTGAGGTGACACTGATGTGAAATGAATGATTTGGTAAATCTCATCTATCATAAACCATCACAGTGGAAACCGAACTCGTACTTGTGAGCACAAAAATATACTTCTGTGAAAAACGGTCTAAACCGAATTGCCCATGAAGATGGAATTGCATGGTTAAAAATGTTGTTTATTTCCTTATAAAAATCTGTATGCAATTCGGTCTATGCAATTCGGTCTAAACCGAATTGCCCATGAGACCGAATTACATAGCAAAAATTGTTCTCATATGGTTCACAAGCTATTCAGTCTATGCGATTCGGTTTAGACCGAATTTCTCACATAGATCGAATTGACCTTGTAAACCATATTGTATTCATGCCATCCCCTCATGCCTTAGTTTATTTGATTTGTTTCACCAATTCGAATTGCCAATTCGGTTTAGACCGAATTGACTAAGTAATTCGAATCACCCTCATTTTGAAGCAAATGCCTTAGCCAAATTTGAGTCAGGGAATGACTTCATCAATTCGAATTGTCCAATTCTGTTTAGACCGAATTGCTTTGACAATTAGAAGTAGATGATGTTTCATATCCTTGCAAGGATTAATTGGGTAAGGTAATACTTCATCCTTCATGCATCCTCAATTCGGCCTATTTTGCACCTTACCTAGTAGACCGAATTGACCTCCTCTTTTTATTTTTAAAACTCCAAAAAAATATTTTATTTCTTGAGTTGTGTAAGTTGCATAGGTGTATTGGGCTTAGGCCCATCACATCTAATTTTATCCATTACACATCTCAACCCATTAGTATCTAAATTATTGTGTGATTAACACTCACACGATACCAAAAATATTCTTTAATTTCATCTTTTCTTTCTATTGTGTGTATGAATGGGTAATAAGGAATATCACAGATCAATGTTGGCAAAAAGACCCCTTCACAGGGATAACGATTAGCTCGTCTTCTGTGTATTAATTATTGCTCGTTATTTTGCATGGTCTGATTAGTGGTTGGTGGAAGCTCCGGCAAAAAGGTCCATTCACAGGGATAACGATTAGCCACTCAGCCAATTCCTAATTAGATACAGTTTTCTTTTTATTATCTTAATTTCAAAACCTGAATTCAAGTTGTAGTATTATTAAATGATGTCGACCAACATTATTTGAGAAATATTACAGCAAGAAAATATGTGGGTTTTTCTTCCATTCCCAGACAAAAGGGAGCTGAATGATGGCGGTCACTGTCATTTGGAATTCTTTTCTGTCTAAAAATCTTTCCATCTGGAATAATTGGGATCTGGATAGCAGATGTTTGCAGTCCAGATAACCCCAGTTATTTCTGGCACTCTTTTTAGCCAAATTCTTCTTTTCTCATGGCTAATCCATCTTTGTGTACCAAATTCTGTCTAACCCCACCATATATTTTGGGGTATTTTATTTTTTTTCTCTTATACTCGTATGCATGATATTATTATGTAGATACTGTGGTCAATATTATTTTGGGATCCTTCCCTTGGACATAGAAGTGTTGATCTAAATCAGATGTTGCATAATAAATCTCCAACAAAAATTCCTTTATAAAATCCGGATCTGAGTAAGGGATAAATTCCACAGTTATGATTAATTCACATTCTACCGGGGGTTGATTTTGAGAACTTAGAAGCAGAGTCAGCGATTAGGTCTCATCTAGACTGAAAGGATCTGTGTTTCAATTGAGAGTCTAGTACCTGTTTAGGGAATGATTTTCAAATATCAATTGGTTTCTCAAAATTGCTGTGTGTTGGAAATCTTATATTAAATATCGCATCAAGTCAATGTCTACTTGGGTATAGATGAGATGTGATAAATAATACTAGAGGAACAACATGTAGGCCTTGGTTAATTTCTAAGGTAGGGTTGAGTATTCTTTCAACTACTATCTTCTTCTGCCAAAGCCTAGAATTGAGTCTTGAGTGTGTACATCCAGAGCAGATTCATTTATGGATCTGTTTTATTCAGTTTGTATCTCGTAACTACCCAAATGTTGTGAGCCCTATGGCTTATTGATATCTGGGGAGTTCTTGATCTGCATCTGGTCACCAAGACCAGGGGCTCTTTTATACTAACGGAATGAGATAACTTTTGAGGCTTCCGAGTGATAGGATTTTAAATGCTTTCTTTACTGCTTTCTTTACTGGTTTCTTTTAAATGCTTTTATAGAGGTCACTCGGAAGAATTAGAGGTTGGCCTCCGGTTGTAAGGTTTAAGAGTTATGGAATGGTTCGGGACTTGATTTGAAACTTTGGGTGTGACATGGGGGAATGATAGGAGTACTTGGCACTTCAACTAATGATTTGTCAGGTGTTGCTTGTCCACCACAGATAAATGACACACTCTGACAGGAGCAGTTGTAAGTCTGTGGTATCTTAGAATTTGTTGTCTTAAGAGCATGTAAACTCTTACTGTAAGTACCTGTCTGTTAAAGGGAACATGGTATAGAGAGCATGAGAGAGAGCTAACTGGAGGATTATCCCAAGCTAAGATCTGTGTACTAAAAATGGAAGTTTAATGTGTTTCATCTGAATCTTGTCCAATTTTTATTATTTTCTCCCTATCCCTTCTGTCACATTTTAAATCTGCTTTCGTAGAATAATTTTATCCGCTTTCTTAGCATAATTCTTATTGCTTTCTTAGAATAAATTTAATTGCTTTATAGACTAATTGTGTTATGCTTTGTAGTGTAACTTTTATTGCTTTCATAATCTAGTTTAAATTATGTCAAGTAGTTGTTAGAAACCAATGCAAAACCTGAAACGAGTAACCGAGTGGAAAATCTTAGTAAACGACGTGGGCCCTGCTTCTATCGCACATCCTCCAGTGAACGATCCGGTCTTACTATAAATACTGCAATTTTTGACTCCGTGCGCTTTCGGGGGCACAGTTTCTTAACACAGTAATAAAAACGTGACAACCTATATATCTCCCTAATCCCAAATTCATCTTCATAAATTGGTTTCATTAAATAAAATTAAATCGGGATTATTATTTTTCAGAAAATACTCGTGTGGGAATTCTGTCAAAAGTTTCACCTGTTAATGATGTTTATAGAACTTGCACTGCTGCACCTGATATTCCTGCTAATTTTTCCAGGATGTTAGAGGAGAATTCTGATATCTTCCCGGATGAAGTCCGGGCTGGTTTACCACCCTTGCGCGGAATTGAACATAAAATTGATTTCGTGCCAGGCGCTTCAATTCCAAACCGCCCAGCCTACCGCATGAATCCGGAGGAAACAAAAGAAGTGCAACACCAAGTTCTAGAATTAATGAACAAGGGATGGGTCCGAGAAAGCCTCTCACCATGTGCGGTGCCTGTGTTATTGGTTCCCAAAAAGGATGGGTCATGGCGCATGTGTGTAGATTGTCGGGTCGTAAATGCCATTACCATTAAGTATCGGCACCCAATTCCACGCCTGGATGATATGCTTGATGAGCTGGGACATGCCAGCATATTTTCTAAGATAGATTTGCGAAGTGGTTATCACCAAATCCGGATGCAACCAGGAGATGAATGGAAGACGACATTCAAAATAAAGTTTGGACTTTATGAATGGCTTGTCATGCCATTTGGATTGACGAACGCGCCTTCGACATTCATGCACCTTATGAATGAGACACTTCACCCTTTCATAAATAAATTTGTTGTTGTATATTTTGATGATATATTAGTTTATATTGCTAATGAATCTGACCATCTGTCTCATGTCCAACAGGTACTTAACAGGTTACGAGAAGTTCAGTTATATGCCAACAAGGAGAAGTGCACTTTCCATGCAATTGAGCTTTCGTTCTTGGGATATATTGTTGGACGTGGCGGTCTTAAGGTTGATGATTCAAAAATAAAGGCGATCTCTGATTGGAAACCACCCATTCATGTGCACGAGATCAGACAATTTCTTGGGTTGTGTGGTTTCTTTAGGAGGTTTGTTCCAAATTTCAGTTTGACTGCGGCGCCCCTTACTTCTCTGTTAAAGAAAGGACTCATCTTCAAATGGGGGCTTTCTGAGCAAAAGAGTTTTGATAATCTGAAGGAAAAGCTGACTCATGCACCGGTTCTAGCCCTGCCAGATTTTGATCTTCCCTTTGAGATAGAATGCGATGCATTAGGGACGGGCATGGGAGCAGTTTTATTGCAGAATGGAATGATAGTGGCATACCACAGTGAAAAGTTCTCTGGTGCATAATTGAACTATTCGACGTATAACAAAGAACTCTACGTTGTGGTTCAAGCTCTTAAGACGTGGCAACATTATTTGAGAGGTCATGAGTTGATCATTCACACAGATCATGAGACTCTCAAGCACATCCGGAACCAAGGACAGTTGGGAAAAAGGCATGCCAGATGAAGTGGTTTTATTGAAACTTTCCCCTATGTGCTTAAGTACAAAAAGGGAAAGGAAAATATTGTTGCTGATGCCCTATCCCGCAGACTGGCATTGGCAGCCATTGCTACTACTCACTTGATTGGCTTCGAGCATATTAAGGATCAATATGCCACAGATCCTGACTTCAAGGAAATTTGGGCAGAAACTGAGAAGCACGGGTTCAAGGAGTTATCAAGACTCAATGGGTTTCTGTATTATGAGAACCGGCTGTGCATTCCTAAGGGATCCGTTAGAGAGTTACTCATCAAAGAAGTTCACAACGGGGACCTTATGGGACATTTCGGACAGGCTGCCACGTTTGGAATTTTGAGTGAGAGATTCTATTGGTCGGGAATGAGGAAAGATGTGGACAACTTCATCTCCAAGTGTATCATTTGCCTGAAATCCAAGTCCACATCCAAGCCACACGGGTTGTACATGCCTCTACCAATTCCGGAGGGACCATGGGTTGATCTATCTATGGACTTTGTGCTGGCACTACCACGGGCTGCACGAAACAAAGATTCAATTTTTGTGGTGGTAGACAGGTTTAGCAAGATGGCGCACTTCATTCCTTGCACAAAGACTAATGACGCCCACCACATTGCCAAGCTGTTCTTCAAAGAAGTGGTGCATCTTCATGGGATCCCAAGGACGATCGTGTCAGACAGAGACACCAAGTTTGTTAACTATTTCTGGAAATCTCTATGGCATGAAATTGGTACAAAGCTCTTGTTCTCTACAGCTTATCACCCTCAAACAGACAGGCAAACTGAAGCCGTCAACAGAGTCTTGGGTAATCTGCTGCAAATCATAACTGCTTCTAGTTACAAAAGTTGGGACGAGTGTCTACCTTATATTGAATTTGCTAATAACAAACATGTCCATAGTGCCACTAATATGTCACCATTTGAAGTTGTATATGGTTTTAACCCACTAACCCCTGTTGATTTGCTGCCATTGCCCCGCAATGAGCATTTTAATATTAATGGCAGGGACAGGGCTCGAGTTATCCAGGAGCTTCATAAAAACATCTAGGAGAGCCTCAAGAAGGCCACAGAAACATATGTGAAATATGCCAATCGAGGACGAAGGAAGCTGCTATTGAAGCCCGGGGATTGGGTTTGGCTCCACATGTGGAAGGAGAGATTCCCATTGAAGCGACGTGATAAACTTTCCTCACCGAGGGACGGTCCATTTCGTGTTTTGAAGAAAATAAATGACAATGCTTATAAATTAGAATTGCCCCCTGAGTATGGAATTAATGCTACGTTTAATGTTGCAGATCTTGCCCTCGAGCAAGACGGTGAAGAATTTGATCGGTTGATGGCTCAACCTTCTCAAGGAGGAGGGAATGGCGTGGAAGCCAAATCTGCTGCATTACTTATTCTGGAAGGACCATGCTCCAGGAGCCGAGCTAAAAGATTCATGGATTGGATTGCCAATCTTCTCAAGTCTGAAAAATTTAAGTTTGAAATCAACAAAGGAGAAGGGGGCCATCCGAAATCATTGCTCATGATCAAGTTGGAAGAAGCTGGATGGAATCCAACTCTAGATTCCCCAATTTTGAAGTAAAAATCCATTGCCGGATTATTCGCCGGAAGTTGACCGGAGGACGGCCACCACCACCATCGGGCAATTAACGGATAAGTCGGAACATGGTCGGATATTATTTACTGCTTCTAGTATTTTAAACAATAGACATATTACAGTAATAGTATATGTCCTTTCCTTCCTTGGTTGTTTAATCTTGTATTAGGCTTGTTTAATTGTACTAGTGGGTGGGGACTAAGGACCTCTATAAATATGTCCCCCCTCACTTCATTTGCATCTTTTGCTTGAATGAAATCACTTGACATTTTCTCTTCAAAAGATCATTGTGAGTTTACACACTACTCTCACACACACCTTTGAATGCTTGTTGGGGCTTGAAGCGTCCTTGTGATTACGAAATCAAGGCTCGAGCTTGGAGGATTGGGTTGAGTCACGGGTTCTACTCCTTTGGTTGCTTCCCCCTACGGTTCTTGTTGTGGTTTGCTTCCTTATCCTTTCCTCTTCGTTGTTCTTCATGTTCTTGCAAGTTAGTGACCGACTAAAGATCCATAGCAAGAATCCGAGTAACACCAAGCATTTTCAATACCGAGTCTATGAAGAGATCAATCCCTTGACAAATGCCATGAAGCTCAGCAGCCAGATTATTAGTAACACCCACAAAGCCAGTAAAACCTTCAATCCAGCGGCCATCCTCACCCCGTATCACACCTCCAAAAGCAGCAGCACCCGGTGCCATGGATCGGGATTGGATACGATTTATGAGTTAAGAACGGACCCGGTTGAAATGTAAATGCATAGTGAGAATACCTCTTTGGATATACCAACCTTGGAATCGTCTAACACGTGGAAGTGTTCCTACTATTCCCTCGATCGAAACCCTCAAGGTGGCAATACGATTGGGCACTCCTCAATGCTCAAAAGGAATTAACCAACAAAGTGGAAATTCGGGGGCGACCTTCGAATGCTCTCGGTAATGAACCAAAGAGAAGAAAAACACTCTCAAGTTTATATTTCATTCAAAGGTGAAAATGACGCAATGTTTGGGAAGTCCTATTTATAGGCAAACCATATTACAAAGGAGTCAACAATCTAAAGGAAAGATTAAACAAGTGAGAAACCCTAGCATCGTAAGTCTTCCGGCGGGCCCACCTGGTAGTTTCTCTTTCCTGATTGTTTAATTATTCTCGTGCGTGCATGCACTTGTTTAAATTACAAAACAACTATCTAAAAATGTTCGATAACCGGTGGCTGTTCCGGCGAGTTTTCCGGCCAACTTCCGGCGATCGACATCCGGCTGCTTCTTGGTCAATTGTGGCTTTCCGGGTCCATTGAAGTGGGTCCGGGGTCTTCTTTTATCTGGATTAGCATCTTCAGGCCCAGTTTTCCCGTTTTGGCCTTTATCAGTTCATCTTCAAAATTCCGGGTCAGCAACTCAGCTATTCTGGATGTGAACTTCTTAAAACGTTGATGGGACACCGGTCCTTCTGGAAATGCGGGGATTATCAGCGCTCTGGTTCCGGCTTCCATGCCATCCCCACCCCCTTGGGGAGGTTGATCCATCAACCAACCATGATCTTCCTCGTCCCTTTCGAAAAGAGTTAGATCTGAAACATTAAAAACATGATTAACATGACCATATTCTTCAGATAGTTCTAATTTATACGCATTATTATTAATCCCTTCTAAAACTTTAAATGGTCCATCTCCTCGTGGAGATAACTTGTTGCGTCGGCTTGCAGGGAACCGCTCTTTCTTCCAATTGAGCCACACCCAATCCCTAGGGTTCAGTTTCAGCTCCTTCCGACCTCTGTTGTTATATTTGGCATATCCTTCAGCAGCTTTCACAAGATTGTCTCTTACATCATTATGCATCTCCTTTATCGCATTTGCCCTGTTCCTGCCATTGATGTTCAAATGCTAATTGCGAGGCAAATGGCAACAAACCGAGTGGTGTTAGCGGGTTAAAACCGTACACGAATTCAAATGGTGACATGTGTGTGGCACTGTGTACGTGTCGATTATAGGCAAATTCGATGTAAGGCAAGCA